>JAHWFP010255505.1:16392-29690 GCA_023313725.1 Lithobius niger
GTGGTGGATGATAGATGGTAAATGGTGGATGGTGGATGGTAGATGATGGATGGTAAATGGTCGATGGTCGATGGTAAATGGTCAATGGTAGACAGGGATGGTCGATTGTAGATGGTCAATGGTCGATGGTAAATGGTCGATGGTAGATGGTAAATGGGTTGATGGCAAATGGGTCAATGGTATGTGGTATTTGGTGGATGGTTGATGGTAAATGGTGTATGATTGATGGTCGATGGTAAATGGTAGATGGTAAATGAGTTGATAGTGGGTGGTCAATGGTATGTTGTATTTGGTGGATGGTCAATGGGAATTGATGGATGGTCAATTGTGGATGGTCGATGGTAAATGGTCGTTGGTGGATGTCATTGTGGATGGTCGATGGTCTATGGTGAATGGTCAAATGGAGGACATGTCATCACACAAAGCATTCTTGCTAACCTTGAAGAAGGTAATGAGTGACTCGATTCTAAGTAATAAACGTATTAGAAGTTAAACAAAACAAAACAAAATAATACAATGCCTATATAATACACAAACTAGGTCCCACACCAGGGGTGGATTTAACGGGGGGGGGGCCTTCGATGTAAAAGGACCTTCATGGGCCTTCATGGAAAAAGGGGCCTTCATTCCCCAAGCACTAAAATAGAACTAATAACAAAGAACGTTGTTGGGTTAGAACTAGAGGTCCTCAGAATTTCAGGAAGGCAGGGGGCCTTGTAGGGCTTTGCCTCCCCCCCCTCCCAAGCCTAGTTCCTTAAACCCGCCACTGGCCCACACACACTCACAGACATGGCCATTTAAAACTTTCAGATAATACCAAGGAATAAAAATAGTACTTGTTCCTTGGAATTGGACAAAACAAATGCCTTTAGCAAGAAACATCAAAATTTAATGTTTCACACAATTCAAATGCATACACGAAATACCAACATAGCCACTCATACACAACAGAATTAAAATATAAACCCACAATCACAGACAATACAAATCCCAAATAGCAAAACGCCAGTATAATACAACAATTAAAGACGCCCACCCTCACAGACATGGCTCAATTCAAACACAAATTGCGTTCACTTTCTGATATTGCCAAGGAGTAAAAACAATTCTTGTTCCCTGGAATTGGAATTCAAATCATAGTTCATTTCGTTCGAGTGAACCTATCCGTTTTTTATGCGTATGCCTTAATACTCACTACTAAAAGTTCCATGGTGAGCCCTTAACAACGCAACTATGATGGTAGGCATACAATGGTGAACAATGAGCATGCATTCTCAAAACACTGCTTTCGTTACGTTGGGCACCCTTTTACTCATCAAGGCATCAACCAACTCAGTTCGAAATCCATTGACGCGTACGTCACTTTCATTGGAAGCGGTCAGTTTTCGGCTGCTTAGCTGTGAGGTTAGTTTATGAACGTGTTTCATGTTGTAACTTTCGAGTTGCACTCCACAACTCGTCACAAGATCATCCGGGAGAGAAGCTGCAGAATTCGCTACCAGGCTCCAGGCCATTTGATTTACAATACCAAAATCCTGTTTTACCAGAGCAGTGCTAAAAGGCATTAACTTCTCGGCAAAAGTGACTACTGGCTTGGAGCAAACGTTTAAATCTCGTACAACTTCTGATTTTGAATTTGCAAATCCACGTGAAATCTGCAACTCCTTTTGCAGATATGCAAATCTCGGTGCAAATCTACAAGTCTGTAAATCCACAAATCCATGCAGATCAGCAGAAATCCATGCATATCTACTAAAATCCGTGCAAATCTGCAAACCTCAGTGGAAATCTACAAATATACAAATCAAAAGAAATCCACGAAAATCAACTAAAATTCGTGCAAATCTAAAATTCTCGGTGCAAATCTGAAAATTTACAAATCTGAAAATCATGCAAGTCATGCAAATAGCAAAATCTCACAATTGGTGTAAAACTGTGCAAATCAGTGTAAATCTGTGCACATTTTCACATATCGGAAAAATTACATAAAATGTGTAAAGCCACTGGATCTGCAAATTTTGTACGCCATTTGCGGGTGTGTTGGACTTCTTGCTTCGAGCCGAGAGGCAAGAAACGAAATGTCTACTCGAAGCCACTGACCCCACCAACTTCCAAGTACAAAAATCTCACTTCCTCTTTCTAGTCTCCCCCCCCCCCCCCCTGGTACGGCTCCACCAGCCCACCAGCAACCTCTTTCCCATATTCACTTCCTATCCATTACCCTCCCAACCAAGGGGTCACCTAATGGCTTTCTCCCCCTCCCTCTCTCCTACATTCCTCTCCCCCCCTCTCTCCTACATTCCTCTCCCCCCAAGGCCTTCGAGCCCCCAGCAAGCCATCATCACGTTTCATTGCCCTCTTCACAGTTGACGAACACAATATCCTCATCCTTCCCACCCCAAGCTTTCCACACCTCTCCTCGTATCATGTGCCCCATCCCTCGCCCTAAAGAGCAGCATACTTCCCCAATTCCCCTGTAAAACCTTTCCCATCCCATTTTACTTGTCTCTTCCCGGTATCTCTTTGCAGAAGTCATTCTACTCAGACCCTTCCTCCATTTTTCCACCGCCACTTCCTTAATGCCTCTCCTCCAGCCCTTCTCACCCTCACATACTTCAATGCCAGCCTCCTTGTCCTACCCAGCTTTGTGGTGCCCCATCGCGTAACACATTCATACATCTTCCTCACACAATCGCCCTCTTTTCCAGCCTCTGCACCCTCCTGTCAAACCCAATCTTTGCTGCAACTTCTCTTGTCTCGAAGGACGACCATCCCGTTTCCCATTCCACCTCCTTCCTAGCAATGTACCGATTTCTTCCAATGCCCACCTTCTCAGCTACTCCTGGCACATTTATAGCTCCTTCCACCCTTGTCAACCATACACCAGAACCCTCCTCTTTCCCCTCACAAATATAACCTCTGTAATCGCGACCCATTTGCAAAGAATCCTTGCAATTTTGTATCTATTGTAACCCCACATCACCACCATTTTAATCATCTTCTTGGCTCTTCCCTTCTCACCTTCCTTTTCATTGCCTCGAGGTAGACAGATTTCACACACAATCTCACCCCAGATTATCATATTCCTGCACCTCTTTTATCCACATCCCCCACCTTAAGTGTCTCCTCCTCCCCTTGCACCGCCGATCCTACCCTTCCCCAAAAACCATAAACCCCGATTTCTCCGTACAGAGCTATACTTTCACCGCCAGACCCCATTCCACGTCATCCACAATCCTCCAGCCTCATCCCCTTTCTGAACCCGTTTTGCACCTCCTCAACTCCCCCCTCTTATCCAACAGATCCCGGAGCCGGCTTATCACCACTCTCATGAGAACTTTACACCGCACTAACGATAGCCACGGGCAGGGGCGACCAGCGGGGAAGCAAGTGTGGCTTCTGTCCCTAGGCCCGTGTTCAAGGGGGCCCAGCCCACCAGCTCAGGCAAAAAATAAAACTGCAAAAAGGGTGTTCAATTTTCAATGTGTTCTACGGCACACAGTCCCTGGCTTAAACAATGCCCTTTGAGGTAGTGTGCCACCCATGGTGTTGTATTACCGACAAGTAACTAGAATGCATACACGGATTAAACTGAAATAGCCACAAAAGGTCAAAGTTCCTCAGCTCGCCCACGAAATGTGATGAAGGGGCCTTATAAAACATTTAGAGCCATGGGTCCCATCAGATGTCTGGGCGACCCTGGCCATGGGCCTAGAGCTCTTAATTTCCTCCCTATCCCTATTCTCTCTTCCCCTTAAACATTTAATGAGCCCTCACCCTTTTCCAGTTTTCCGGAACCCTGTCTCTTTTCGGAAACTCGATCATTTCCCTAATCAACCTTCTTTGCCCTTTGCTCCCCATCCCATCCCTATAATCAGCTCCCCCCACCAATCCATCTTCCCCAACAGCTTTCCCCTTACGAACAAAAGAAAGTGCCTTTTCCTAACTCCTCCATAAGAAATATCCTTCTACAAGTACCAAAAGTATAAAACGACTTCTTTCACTTTTCCAAGTACTAGTCAACTTCCGAAATTGCGCTTGGTATCAATATGGTGCCACGTACCTAAGGTCAAGCATGTGGGCTTGATTTTAGTTTTCGTTTGGCGTACATGACACGGCCTTTGGTACACACTACTCTGGACTGAGTGCTTGAAAATCGGACGATTAATAATAAAATGTCGAACTTCAACTACGGTACTGAGTTAGTTTCAACCGCAGAAACGGTAGTTTCATTTCCGAGCCGATTCATGGCTATCTCAGTTGGCATTGACACAGAACGGAAGTACTTTCTTACAACAAAGCCCATAGCCAAGCACGCTGCTTCCGCCCGCAAAAGCGGTTGCGTAAAAAGCGCTTAAATAATTTCCTTTATAAATGAAGTGATATTACTATCTCGATATCAGCGCCGCTGTGGGATAATGCTAAATTATTAGCGGTTGATATTAGAACTAAATAGAAATGTTCCCACAATTTTACTGACATTGTATGTATTTATCGCTATATGGTTTTATCTTGGCGATCAATAACAACAACATTCCTTCCGCGGCTTTTAAAGCGTGGGACGGTTGAGAGCGAGTAAGTTTGGTTGGTTGGGGGCTGCGAATAGATGCTGGCTATTTAATCTTGGAAACATGATGTAAATAAGTTTGGCCATGAGAAGTGTCAGTCGATTGGGGATGGGATCGGGATGGTGGGGATAAAGATTAAGAAAGTAGAGAAATAGAAAGAGAGGATGGACCATGACGAGCAATGAAACCAGGCAAGTTGTTATGATGGAGCAATTCGACGAAGATTACGAAGTCACCGAGCATGGTAAGTAACTGTTTGGTTTATATTAAGCTGTGGTGGAATAGTGGACGTTTATTATAACTATGACGGTACGTGCGGAATAATAACCAAAAAAAACGTTGCCTAAAACCCAAACCTGACCTAACCTAATAGGCAACACAAGGCCAAAGCCAGCAACACACAAGTTCGATTAACGTATACGGATTGCTCAACTTTGCCGTATCCAAAACAAAGAAACACAAATGGCATTAAATTATACAACGGTAAATTGAAAACACGCCATCAGGGAAAATCATACACTGCAAATAACGTGGTACATGAGCTTATAAGTGCACACACATCTGTAGGACGTGATAGTGTCTGTGTTGAAACTATCACTAAGGGCGTACATATTCCATCCCTTGTTACAAGGTCGCCTGGGAGAGAAGCTGTGGGTTTCATTTCCCAGGTACAAAGCCAGTTAGTTAATTCGGAGCCACTTCCGCAGCGGATCCAACCTCGCCCACCATCGATCTGTATACGTGGAAGGTTATACTATCTTCATTGGTATAAAGGGTAAATCATGGTCGCTATTCATGAAAATTATATCAGTTTTTTTCCTAATTCTGAGCCTCGCTCCCGCTGTCGCACTCACTGGGGCTAAACACATAACATCAAAAACAGCTAACAAAAACATGTCCACCTAAACTTCACGCGCCGGAATCTAAATAGGCCGGCAAGCATGCTTGAAGCTTCTGCGGAAGGAGGCCCGTTAATTCAACGTCACCAGAATCTTACAGGGTTTGTACGGGACCTGGAATACCTGGAAAAGTCAGGGAAAAGGAAAATAGGTGAAAAAACTCAGGGAAAATCGAAACTAAGCAGAAAGTTAGGGGAAAAAACTGGGAAAATCGGCCCTAAAATCATTAAAATTATTATATGGTGATGCACTATGGTGATATTAAGTTTAGTAGCTAACTTATGACGCTAAAGGTAAGGGAAATGTGCAAAATGTGGCCAGGGAAATTCGAACCAAAAATGTTGTACGACCCTGTCTTATTTTATCGAAGCAATGCTAAAAGGCATCAACTTTGTGGCACACGCGTAAATACTGTTAGCCTAAGTCGGGAAGCAAGATGCACAATATACACCCTGCCAGCCAGTTGTGAAACGTTGTTGCACGTGCAGTTGCTGCAGACCTGGATTAATCGTAGCACAAATGGTATTTTTAACACAGGCCTTCAGGGGTGCAGAATATGCCAGAACGCTAGAACGAGGTTCGCGGGAAATTTCAGCGAACTGAGGAAATTCACTGAAAAATGGCATGCCTACATAGTGAAAGGCTGTGGAAATTTGAAAAATCTGTAGGAAAATTTTGTGGGAAATTTTGTCCTGTAAGAATTTTATGCACCCCTGCAGGCCTTTCCCACAACATTTACAATTAGTCGTCGTTCCACAGTTAGCCACGGGCCTTCACTTCTCAACCAAAACAGCCAACCGTGAAAGAGGTCTTATTAAGATTTTGCTATTCGAATTTTTTTTTCTGTTTACTATTTAACTGTTTGTTATTTGAGAATAAATCCCTTTAGCTAGTTTATTTTTTTCTCCTAATTAATTATAGTTCTAAAGTGATTCACTGACTAATTCACATCAGCTTATTTCCGTTAATTCCTAAATAAACAACAGTTTAAGATTCAAATCACTGCATAAATATATATATACGTATGTCTTTTTTGAGTTTTTCACCTCATAACATGTGGTAACTGTGTTTGTAATATTGCAGAGGTTCATGAATTTGCCCGTTCCCTTGGAATTGACCCGGAATCTGAGCCCGAGTTGCTATGGATTGCAAGAGAAGGCATTTTAGCACCACTTCCCCCTGAATGGAAACCATGGTATGAATCGAATGAATAGGCAACAGATGTGCAGGTGGATGATAAAAAAAGCGAATGACCTCTTTGTTTGCATTTTAGTCAAGATGAGGAAGGGGATGTCTACTATTTCAACTTCCGTACTGGTGAGAGCTTGTGGGATCATCCTTGTGACGACTACTATCGAAGTCTTGTAGTACGTGAGCGGGAAAAGAGAGAACACAGCAAAGACAAAAAGACATCCCAGGATGGAAAGACAAGCACTGAAAAACTTAAGGTGACTGCCAAAAGTGACCTCTTAGCCTTACAGCTGTTGCGAAGGGCTGGGTTTAACATAGAAGAGTTGTGTGGTAGGGCCCAAAAAAAATGAGCATGGTTGCTGGGCAGTTTTCCTCCTGACCCTCCTTTTTTCTAGCCTATTTTGTGATGTTATCGTAATTTGGGGATAATCCTCTTTCAGGTCAACAGTCAAATTGCTTCAGTTTTAGCTGCTGTTATGGCAGCATCCACGTTGCTTACAATATAGAAACATAAGCAGAACTTTAAAAATGTGTAAAATAGGGTTTGTAGAAAAAAAGTGTATGCATACTACTGCATAGGCTACTTACTGTTGCAAAAAAAAAAAACCAGTGGCGAAACTAAATAATTTTTTTTGGGTGTGGGAGGACAATTTTATTTCTCTCCCTCTCCCCCCCTCACCATACCCCTTGCTTGAAAATGTATGACCACTTGGTAAAGTCTGTGAACATTTTTCTTGCTTTGCATCACATAAATTCTGCAACAATTTTTGCTGGTTCACGGAGCTTTGCTATCTAGGTTTTCCTCAGAAGCGGTTAGACGTATGTTAAAAAAATGTGCAGAGAAGAGTATAAGGTTGCGATTCAATCTGATCCCTGAGGAACAACTGTCACAAATGTTAATCATTCAGTGTAGGTCGTAGCGCCAGTACACTTTACAAGCAATTCAGCGTTTTTGATTTTTTTTTCTCGCCAATATTGTACAAAATTGATGTCGAATGGCAGCTGCAAACTAGGGATGGGTTGGTTTCTTTTTGTTGACTTCGATTCCGGTTTCGGTTTTCATGCCCACAAATCTGCGGTTTAGGTATTGGTTTTTGCCTTCCTCCACCCCAACAATATATTTCAAGTTTTTTTCTTGTAACAGTATTTTTACTAGCTTCTAACCCACTCCTGCTTTGACTTCCAGCTGCTTCATAGACAATGGGTCTAGCTGTGGCGTCATTTTCCTCTAATCTTTACTTTTTAAATACCCAGGAGCTTTGCTGTGAAATATACATAGAAATTGATAATTATTAAAACATTTAAAACAACAAATCAATCTTTGATTTTTCGAACACCGTACGAAAAACCGACTGAAAATCCGAATCGATTTCGTTTTCAGTAAAACCCGAAAATGCTATTTCGGTTCCGGTTACCGACCCATCCCTACAACAAACCTGTATATTGACTAAGGCTGTACCGAACCGAACAAACCGAACCGAACATGGCCGAACAGGGGGTGTTCGGTTCGGTTCGGTGTTCGGTCTTTCAAACGCAAAATACCAAACCGAACATATTTTCACTTCTAATTGACGGATTTTGATGTTTGAATACACTATTTTGAAGGTTTTTACGCCAGCTTTCTGTTGGTCCAAACCACAAGTTCCTAGCTCTAACGGTTCAGGAGTTATAAGGGGAAACGTAAAAGTAGTGGAGATTTTTTTATGTTAAAACCGTTTCAACATCTATGGACTTCACAAGCCCATGGAAAAATACCTACATTTATTGAGAAACTTGTGCTTTCATGAATCTTTGTAAACTGAGCTCTTTTACATTTTATTTTAAGATAGATTGGTTTGGTACATTTTTGTTCGGTTCGGAAGTGTTCGGTGTTCGGCTTATTTAAGGTTTGTTCGGTTTGGTTAGGTTCGGCTGAAAAATTCTCGTTCGGTACAGCCTTAATGTTAACTGTGTAGGTCTAGCCTTTAACAATTTGGATGCATTGCTGCAAACTGTTCACATCTAGCTAGTGTGGTGGTTGTGGTTACATGACCGTTTGAGCTCCAAGTTTCATTTCAAGTCGCCAGATGGGGCAAGTAAAGTAAAACAATATTTTTATTTTTTCTCGCTGTTTGGCAAGTAGTGCTCAAGATTGACTTTCACTAAGTATTAAAGGCGGCAGATAAGTGTATAAACTTCTTAGCCAATTTATGCGTTTTCATTGTCCTACCGTGTCTACAACCTACTGTTTCTATAACGGTAAACTCTTTTGTTTCATGGTTATTAGGCTACAAAATAATTTTAAAACTCTATCCTGATTAAATTCTGTCCATTTTTTAGGTTGCGGGATCGCCAGATTCTCTCAAGAAGCCAGCCACTCTTGCAGTACTAAAACCACCTCCCACTTTGGTAAGAGAATTGTTTTAGAAACAATGTTTGTTTACGAAAACTTTCAAGGTTATGATGTTAAAGCTTCAAAAGTTACAGTGGCTGTTAAGTTGTGCACTTTGTCTAGCTACTTAAAGAAGTTGCTCTGTTCAAAGACTTGAAATAGGAACCCTGACAAAGTCTGTACCACTCTTTGGCGTCCAGGGCAGTGTATGAGCCAGCTTGTGTTGACTGGGGATGCAGTTCATGCAACTACTTCCCCAGTTAGAGCTCTGAGGGCTGTAACATTACGATTTCAAAAACAAAAATGTTCTTGTTCATAAAATCCTCCTTGCTGTGTTAACAAATGGGATATCTCTAATTAGAAATTCAATTAAAAATTGGCATTTTACGTTTTGGTTTCATGACAAAATTAATTTATATAACTGTCAACGCACTCAACTAGTTGGTGAACAGCAACAAAAACCATCCCGTAAAGCCAAACACACAAATATTGCTGAATTTGAAGCACCCATAAAAACCATTACACCCCGTATCTCCATTCAGTATCTGAACCCATCGCCTCATTCTGGGATACCTCCTCCAAAGAAACTGTACAGATTGGTCAACACCAGTGCCGCAAGAGGAAATATAACGTTGCTTGGGACCAGGCTTCTGTTCTGCATCACCTCCGTGCACTTGAGTCCCTTGCAGTAAAAAAGTTTCTCTCGTAGCCGAGTGCCACTTAGAATTGACTGGACCTTCTTTGAATTTGGCAGGCTTCGTGCGCCCGGACCTGATGGCCAACATTGAAACTTACACGGAATTCATCATCTCCAAACGATGATGTGGTTTTACTCTTAATTTGGAGCGAAATTGTGATTTAAGTGTGTGCTTCTACGATAATGTCTCTTATTGCAATCACTGTTCATTGGTTACCGGTCATTCAAACCTGTACCTACTACGATTTATAGTTTCCAACCTGAATGGAAGGTCTTACATGGCATCCCAGTAACCAGGTCTTAAGATCATCATTAGCTATGGGATCTATTATGCAAATCTTCCACGGCATCCGGTGGTCAGCTGAAAGGGTCTAACTTCACACTACAATCAACTAGTATTTATCATACAGACGCTGGTCTATTCTTTCTACGTGATCTGTCACCGCAATAATTGGTTACAAAAAGCACAAACTGCCACCTCTGCTAGTTGCCCCCTTTCTTCCCCCCCCCCCCCTCTCAAAAAAAGGGAAAAAAGCAAAATTCTGCTTCACCAAATGCTTTTATGATGGGAGGCACGATTCTGACTTAGTGTTGCAATTCAGTTAGAGGCAAGCTGTTAAATCCATTTTATATAAATACAGTATGTTGCAAATCTATTTACATTGCCTTTTGGACTTAAATTTTAGACTACCTGGTTTGCATCCATATTTATTTAATACTTCTCGAGCTCATTTGGTTTTCTGTCCTGTAAATCTATTATGTCGCCAAAATATGTTCAAGCGTAGCGTAATTGATTGCATCAACCTTTGAACCTTTCAGCTGTTAATTAATTTGCTTTTGCATACTCCTTTTTTTTCCGTAGCAACCTATTCCTCAGCAAAAAGTTTGTGCTTTTCTTATGAATGATGATTCCTCTCAATCTGAACAAAGTGGCTTAGAAGTGAGCCAACTACCAGAGGTAGAACTGTGATCGGAGACATTAATTCTGGCCAACTTAAAAAAGTGGCTCTCTTTGTTCATCTGCTGTTATGTTCTTGTAGCCCAAGGATTCTGTTCTACATGGCCGCAAATTTAGCAAATTGGGGCCAATTAAAAAGAGAAGTGACGACACTTTGTCGACCGAGAGCTTTGGCTTGGTAAGCCATAGAGACTAAATCCATTGGTTTATCAAAATAATTTAATTTTAGCATAATATTTTGCGTTGTAACAAACTTTTTTTTGTTATTCCGAGACTTTTGTGTTTTGCTGAAACATTGACCATAACACATGGCGGATTCTAATGATGAATTTTTCCTTTAAAAGTTCTTGAAGTTTTATCGAACCCTTACTCGACTGACTCGATCTGAAAACCTTACACTTGAATTTTCTAATTTCAGGTAGTTTAAAGAAAAAGTTATTTTTCTGATAAATTGCATCGAAACTATAAGGACGTTTAAAAAAAAGAAAGTTGTTTCTCGAGCAAAAATTAATTTTTTCCGTATGGGCGGTTTATTCTTTGGCCCCCCCCCCCCCCCCCCCGGCCCTTCCTTCCCGTTTCCTTTGTTTGCTTAAGGTCTAGCACATAAAATAAAAAATGTGAATGTTGTCAAAAAGCGCAACTGTCTTAAGTCTTGCCATTTTATAAGCTCACTTCTTGAACATAGTAGAGAGGTTTTAAAACAAGTTTGATATTGCTGCAACAAGCCAAGCTACACAGCAAGCAAAGGTGAAAAAAAAGTTGTGCGTGGACTTTTATGCTGTGAGGCGGTACTGAGAAATGATTTCTTAAGTGGCCTACATCTTTGCATAAATTCAATAGAATTATTAATGTTAAAAAAATATGAAATATGTTGTGTAGTTAATAGTTACACAATAATCCGGACCTAACTTTGAAATTGCTGGTAGTGCCTATCTATTTTCACCTGCGATGGCATCAGCAAGTGTGTAGTGTTTTTGATACAGGAAATAACTGGTTTAGCATATGATGGTTATACGAACCCACATCATCTTCGAAACTCTAACTCGACTCGAGAGACTACAGTGCCCTCCAACTCGACTAAACAAGAAAACGTGAGCTAGCACACTCCTATGTCCTGTATGTGTATAGAGTTTTTAAAACTACATATTCAAAAAAATGCTAAAATAAAAACAAAACTTAACAAGCAAAGATTGCCCATCTGATCATGCAGCTTGATAGGCTATTTGTGCGATATGTACTGCAAGTTAGTAATACTAAATACTTAGTTAAGAAGAAATTATGCTTTGTTTCTGCAAGGTTTGTAGGCTAATGATTAATTTTTTTGATACGCAAGTTGTCTCACAAGTAACGAGTTAGCAAAATATGTGATTCTGGTTTTTTCAGTAATCTTGCATTTTTACCAGAGTTCATTTTGGTTCGAATGCTTTGACATTGTAAATTTGCTTTACTTGTTGAAATATTGGCACTCAGTAGTGGAGCATACTTCGTAGTGCCGATACAAAGGCTAACATAATTAAACTGTTGCCCAGCTTCTTTTTTAATTCAAAGTCCCCGATTGCAGTGTGAACCAAACGGTTCAGAGTTGCAAATAAAGTCCATTTCCAAATAGAACTGAAAAACGTATCTGCGTTTTTTGCTTGTTGTTACTGCATAAGGAATGGTGACTACATATTTTTTGTTAGTTTTACAATTTAGTATTTACACAAAGTAGAAATCGTACTGAACAAGATTTTTTTGGGGTATTATTAACGCCTCTTGCTTTTTCAGGCCCCTATTACAAGCGTTTTATCTCCAGTCAAATCCACAGCAACGAAGAAGTTACCAAAAGGCAAGGTTAGTTATTGAAAAGAAGTAAAATTTTAATAATTCTTAGGATTGATGTTTTTTCGTTAACGTGTACCGTACTGGCCCGATTGTAAGACAGCTCAAATATAAGGCGAATTGCTGTTTTGGGCTCAAATTCACCAAAAATAAATGGGCACGATTTTAAGGCGAACGACTTCCACCCCAAATTCTGCCAGTGCCAGATTTTTTTTTAACAGTGGACTCGTCAATTTTTAACGTCTACCTTTGGTTATATTTTAGTTTTTGCTAAATAATTTAAAACTATGGATAGCTTCGAAAAAACTATTAAAATGGTGTATCCAAACTCCAAAATCGGTCAAAATTTGGTAGAGTTATGGATTTGGACGCAAATATAAGACGAAGATGCAATTTTCAAGGAAGAAATCTGGAAAAAAATAACTTCTTATATAACTTCATAAAAACACACACAACCACCAGGCAGAAACACACACACAAGTTCCTTTGAATTTTCGGTGAATTCCACCCCGTTCACCTTCTTCAGAAAAAATGTCAACACAAAAACGTCCGAAAACTACATGACTGTCAAAGTTCGCGAATTCTAGATTTCAAAGACACGCGCGTGGAGGGATGCATCACTGATCTTCACTTGCCATCTGGATACCCCACTTAGCGTCAAGTTTGGCAGCCAGCGTAGGTGCCACCAATCTGTCAATGCCTTCGTATGTCGGTCCCGTGATGTTCATTAATGGATGTTTAAGAGTTGTAAATCGCCTAATCGCCAAAGACTCAAGGGCCCTCAAATGTGCAT
>JAHWFP010255505.1:34690-52598 GCA_023313725.1 Lithobius niger
AGTTCAAAAAGTGATTCTGATGTCGTAGAAAAAAGTTTTAGCAATCATAGTGCCTGATGAAGGCAGACGTGTAGCTGGTCTGTAGAAAATTTGCTGAATACAGGTATAGTATTTGTGTTCTGAAATTGTGCGTACCGTAAATCCCTGCAAAGAAGCCCATGGGCTAATAAACGAAATAATGCGTTTTTGTAAACAACACTAATGGCTAAAATGACTCGCGAAACAAGCTTTTTTTTTAATATTCGAACTAGGTTGTATAAAAACTAGCACTGTTTAGTGTTTATTAAATAAATCTTTAAAACTTCCTTAACCTTTTAAGCAGCGAGTTAAAGAAAAATTGTCGTCGCTCATGGAATGAGCTGATTTTTTCTTCGTCACCCATGGAGTGAGGCACTAACGAAATATTTATTTTTGCGAAAACTATTGGACACAATTATTTCAATCTTACTACACGCACGCAACAGATACTTATTAAGGTGCACAGAACAAATCAAATAAATGGCTTTAATAGTTTCGGAGAACATTTTTTTTTTTTATTACGGGCGGTAATGAACCAAAATTGAAAATCTCCGTGTTGACAAAACGCGTCCGTTATGTCAGCGTTAGTTAGGCCTTGGATTAATAACTATACTTCGTTAGGCTAGAAATCGTTGTTCCCACCTGATAGGCGATAGTGTGAAGGTTTATAGGCTCCTTTTCCATTTTAGTTTTGTATCGTGGCTGGTGTTTTAATTTTTTAATGCTGTGAAACATCATCTTTCTTGTGATTTTGAACGACGAACTAAAACATAAGCGCTCACGCGAAGCGAGCGGCAGTGTTGAAATCACGCATCAGCCAATGAGAGCGGGCCAAATCGGTCACGTGGCGCCAACCGGCCAATGAGGGAACACGATCTGCAAATGGTTTGGAAAGTTTGTTTGAAACAGCCATAAACGGCCTAATACAATCCGCCTGATTGGTTAGTGCTACATGGCCGTCGAGAAAATATGTTGAGATGCCTGGATACAGGGGAATTCCAGCTTTCCAACGAATCCAAGATGGCGACGCCTAGTCAAATGTTTCGACCGCTACCGCTGATCAAAAATGACCTATTTTCTTTCTAACTTAGGAAAAAAGAATGAAAATGACATTTTTGCAGTTTTTTATTGAGTCTACAGTCAACTAAATTGCTTTTTATAAAATTATAGACATCGGTAACAACGGTTTTTTTTACAGAAATCGATGCACATGTCATGTAGCGAATTTCTGCTTTTCTCATATCGATGGTTAGGCCGAAAATTGCGTTTTTCGACTCGCAGTCTCCCTTTAAAGCTTCAACGTTGTTGCGTTTTGGATGATTTTTCGGGGGCGTACATATACGTTCATACTACTTAAAATATAAAGAAAATCCCGTTAACAGAGTAACGCCGCAAAAAAAAATTGTTGTTTCTCAGGCCCCCTGCTTCTGACCCAATTTTTATTGCGACTTTGACAGGAAGACGTTTTGTTTTGCGTCTCCAGCATTTCAGAGCACAATATAAGCCAAATTAAGTTGAACTTCCGACTTTTGGGTCTTAAAGCGCCCTATATTTATTTTTATTGCTTTTTTTTTTTGTTTTTTTTTAAGGAAAAACTATTTTGACAAAAATATCACACAGAAGGCCTTCGAAAAAAAAAAATAGAAAGCCTGGTCACCGAGTCACTTTTGTAAAATACAATACTTAGTCAATTAAATTTTTGCATTACAGACAACAATTGTTATTTCGTACACTTATTCTGGCATAAAAGAAAAAAAGAATCCTTGCAATGTTTTTTTCCAAGACGTAATAATAGGTTAAGTGAAATATTACAAAATAAAATAAAATGGCAACGAAAACAAACATTTAATTTATGTTTTCGTGGAAATGGGGTTCGCTTACTGGATTCTCGATCATTGTCCTGCATAAAAGCCCATGGGCTTATATCCTGAGCATGGGCTTAAATTCGAAAATAAGCCCAGGGCTGATATGCGGGGATTTACGGGTTATAGTTTCCGAGAACTTTCAAAATTTAGAATGATGTAGATTTTGGATAAGTCTGCGTCCACAGCTAAAATGCTTCAGTTTGTCATCTCCTCTCACTTTTCCATGCAACATGTACAACAGTATCAGGCAAAAGAAACCGGAATCAAACATGTCAAAGTGCAGAAGTTACATTATTTGGTGCAGAAAATAAGAAAATTATTGTCACAAGAAAAGAACAGAAAATGAGTATCATATTCGTGGAATTTGTATTTTACCGCAGCAGATACCGAGACTCCCGATGACTTTTGTGACCCTTCATTTATTTTGGATTATGTTGATTCGTGTACATGTATTCATAAAATAGTGTTCGATATCTTGCAGAAATCTCGAAATGGCAGCAAACGTAATGTTCGCTTCAATATAGATCTTGATGATGATGAGGCGATGCATTTTTCCTATGAAGAAACTGACCACGATATTTCAGTTGAGGTTGCTGGCGGCCTGGAGTCTATTGAAGACCATGACCTTGGAGGACTTTCAAGCAGATTTGGCGTTATGGATGCTGGAGATCTGTCACCACTGATTCATGCAAGTAACACAGAGTCAAGCACATACTGAATTCCACACACATAGTTTATAGCGATTTATGAATGTTTCCCCTTTTTTTTTAGGAAAGTGCTAATGAAGAACTGATTCCGAATACTGTGAAAGATGATGTGCACTCATTACCAAAACCTGCATCTGAAAAAGTGCAGCTAGTTCCTCCTGTGGGTCACAAATTGGCTAATGCACAAAGAGAGTTAAAGATCCTGAACAATAGGTTAGCATTGGTTGAACCTCTTGTCAGTATAGATCTGTGGCCCAGTAGATGAAATGTTGCCAACTGGAAATATTTCATGAATTTAAAAACATCGTTAATTTTCGTATTGTGAAACTCCATGCTGTCAACAAAACTCGGAAAAATTTCTGGAAAAAAATTTACCGCACACTTTCACAATCAAAGCAACAGCTTTGTCCCACGAATTATTAAAGTACAATAAGTTGTATTATGTGGAGATCGTGTTCATGGTCCAGTAAATCCATGACGGAACCCACCACAAATTGCGACAGTAGGTTTCATGGTTATTTCTAACCGAAAAAAAAAATGTGCTATTTTCCTGAAAAGCATACGCTTAATTTTCATGTTATAGTAGGGCTGTAACGATACCGGTACAATAGTACACAATGCGATTGATCATTACGGCCTGTTCAAACTGTGATCTCCATTGCCATCGTAGTTTCTTGGGAATGTCAGGCCTCACCAGCCAATCAATGTTGGGGTATGCTAGGGGTGTGATGTTCATGAACGCGCTGTAAAGATCAGCGGTGTCGATGTTGATGCAGTAAATTCAAAAGCAGACGGCGCTATGTAACGGACGTATCGTTTGGTACTGGAACTTCTGAAGAAGGTGGATGCCATCCTTTCCACCAAAAAATATAAGTGGACAAGTTTGTGGTTCATTAGTGTGTCATTGTGTAGTAAGTTTTATCAACAATGTCGTTAACACGCCACAGTAAATCCACTCACCGATTGCGGTTTTCTCTTTTACAACTTTACAAGTATCGTATCGGATCGGCACAATCCATTTTCAACCGATACTAGATTAATTTTTTTTTCTGTGGTTGTGAAACTTAGTTTTTTTTTTTTGTTAACCTTAAGGCAATAGCATTAGCTTTTACTCCCAACTGAATTAATTTTATTTATGTAATAACGTAAACAACTAGGGCCTGTTACTTGTGTGCAGACTCGGAAAGATTTATTTGTAGGCGCAAGTTAAGCTATTTGCATTCGTTTTATCTGTTGTTGTTCGTAAGTATCGGTATCGGATCGGTTTTGCCGATACTTTGCATGCCAGCTCGGTATCGGAACAGTCCTATATATAGTTTTAAAAAATGCATGTTATATATATATATATATATATATATATATATATATATATATATAAAACATATATAGAAATCTCGGAAACTAAACATTTAGTCTGGAAGAAATTTGAGTGAACCTTGCATGGAGCGGTGTAATGGATTCTGATGGGTTACAAGCTGGAAACCTTGGCCAATAAATATGTGTCACGTATCCCGATTCATGTGTCAGGCCTATCTTGTCACACATGCCATTTCTCCGTGAGTAGTTTGCCAAACTGTCGGTTAATAAGGCAATCAATTGATGGAAATTATGATCCTTGAAGATTCACGAGTGATGTACCCGTTTTTAGTTCACTTTGGATTGCCAAAGACCCCTCAAAGATCCCTCATAAATGTCTGTCCCTCCTGGAGTTTTGAGACTACAATATAAGAATAGATGTTTTCTCCCAGGCAATCTTGTGGTTCGTGTCAAAGCAGTGAGCTGCGATTCTGTTTGTTCCTACTTTATTCCGCACATCCCCGATATGTTAGTTTAACCCTCTCTATAACACGTTTTCACGTTTCTCCTATGTAGTTAGGACAACGAAAAAATTTTTAATTTTTAATCATCTGCCTATCGAAAATTCGCAATAGCTGGTTCGTGTGTTGAATTTTGAGCATCATTTTTCTATGCTTCACTTTTTTCCGAACATTCAAAGTCTAATGCTTAGATTTTTTACTTCTTGTAAAAAAAAAAGTGAGGGGGTGGGGACTAAGAACCAATTCTTATGTTTTAATGGCCAAACTCAAATTGGATTTTACAGCAATCCTGCTGCTAACAAAGCTGGAAGTAACCCCAAATCTAATTCTGACAAAGATGTTCTTTCTGCAAGGACTGAGCCTGCTATTAAATCGAAAGAAGATAACGCTGTGCCGCAAACGATCAGGTTTGTATTTTGGAAATTGGTTGGGGAGTGGGGGAATTTATGGAAGAGCAATGTCTAATATGTAAACCTGTTTTGATTCAGAGGTTTGATGGAAAAATTAACAATGGCCGAAGAAGAAAAGTGTCGCCTGAAAGAGGAGAACGAGTCCTCGCTGCTTCAATTACGGCAGAAAAACAAATCTTTGTATGCTGAGGAAGAAAAGAAACTGGGGTAATGTATATTGATTGACCGACAAGTAGGGATCTACCGAATCCGGATATATCTGGATCCGGCGCCAGATAATGCCGTATCTAGCGAGATCCGGATCCGGTAATTATATTGAACCGGATGCCGGTTGCAACACAACCAAAACATTGTCACCGTAAACATGTTATATTCCTCGGTAAAATAAGTCTTATTAAAATGACTAAGCGATGTAAGGGTATAAAAAATTACAGATGTAATAATTACAGTGTAAATTATTGCACAAAAATATACTTGGGACAATTGTATTATGTTTCCATAACTAAAAAAAAAAGTTGAAGTTCGACTACGTAAATACGCTTACGAAAATATTCACCTTGCGTTGCAGGACATGGGAGACCTTGAGATGATAACGTCCTCTGGTTATTCTTTCATTACAGCGTTGTGTACGGCTTCCGAAATCCTTTTTTTTAAGTTTTTAATACCGTAAAAGTAGTTTGAATTTGTTTTATTTCCTAATTTATATTCACTATCGTTGAAAGCAATCCGTTTACGGCAGCCATCACGCTCCCACTCCCAGCCGGCTGTCCGCACCTGCTAGTTCCAATGGCTGTAACCTTGACTCGCTTCGCGTGACGTCACTAGTGACTGGCCCCCGTCGCGATGAGTGATCACGTGCCAATCGGAGAATCCCAGTTTTCCAACGCAACCAAGATGGCGGCCGTTTGTTGCGTTATGTTACGACAGCTTGAACCAAGGGCTACTTTTAGCAAACAAAGCAATTTTACGTCAATTTTGACGATACGGCCAACAAAAACATCAATTGAGATATTAAAAGATGATATTAATAAATCCAAAATACAGGTGCGAAAGCACCTAATTCAGTTGGAATTAACCTCCGTTGTATGCTGTAGGGGATAATTAGTGCGTCCGGGAGCCGCCCCAATGCCAACCCCACAGTTAAGGGACAAGCTCTTAAATGTGCCGTGGTGGTAGTCAAGGGGTTGCAGGAATTCCAAACGGTTCCAAACGGTTTTGAAGTGACAATAAATCTGGTTTGGATGCCAGTGGGTTAAATTCGAAAAGTAGACGATTTAATGACGACATCAAAATCTAGCATGATAAACCAAAGATGACTTCCATGTTGAAAGAGTCGAGACAGTTTTGTTCATAAAATGAAAAAAAATAAATACTCCTTTTTTATGTTAATTTTGTTCCTTTTTTTTCCCGGTCTTTGTTATACTGTGCGCAATACAAAAGGGAACGAAAGCACACAAAAAAGGAACAAAACCAACGTAAAAAAATGCCAATCTTTAACGTAAAAAAGCTGTAAATAAAAGACCTGTTGTGATTTTCATTTTTTTTTAATGCAACCAAAATTCAATAATTTTATTCTAAAATAAATGCATAGACTACATACTGGTTTCACAAATATTGCAAAATTTGGCAAATTATTTTTCGAAATGAAGCAGTAGGATAATCAATGAGATATCCTTCAACTAGAAAAATGTTTTCTGATTGATTAACCTAATGAGTGCTTTGTTTGACTCGTTTCAAAAAAAATTTGCAGAATTTAGCAACATTGCAAAAACAGTCCTTTTTTTATGCAATTATACTACATGCAATTATACTATACTGGTACTCATAATAGCGTAAGACTTCTAAGTGTTTAATGTAAGAAAATAATGTGAAACAAGGCGAAAATTAACACCACATCTGCAACTTACAAGAGGGAAAAAATAACACACTTTATTTCGTTTTTATGTGTGAATTACCCAGGATCCGGAACCGATTATCAAATTATAATCAAATTATCCAGAACCGACATCAAATTATCCAGAACCGACCCGGATCTGGCAAAACGGTATCCGTTAGATCCCTACTGACGTTAGATCCCTACTGACGTTTACATAACGTATTTGAAAAATTACTTTTATTGTTAGAACGCCTTTTTTTATGTATTATTAATTCCAAAAGTTATTTGATCTCAGCGAGACTGTTGAGAGGATGAACCTTGTTAGAATCCATTTGGAGAATGGCTAATGACTGATTTGGATGTGAATATAAGATGATATTATTTTATGGAACAAATTCATACGAAATTACCGTCTTATATTTGGTGTAGCACGGTACATTATAAAAATCTGCTCTTTTTACTTGTCGGTAAAATAAAATGCGGAAAACCCAGTAAAGTTTTTGCTCCACATAAAAACCAACCTTTCATAACCTTGTGTATGAAACTGTCTTACATTTATGATCGTGTCAGTTTGGTGTCACACAATCTTAGGATAGAATTATACAGATGGTCAACCTTACACTTTTGCAGAAAAGAATTGGAGCATTCGCTGACCGTCTTGCGAAACAAGCTGGACGCAGTAAAGGAGTCTGAGGAGGCACGGGTTTTAGCAGAAGTTGAACGAGCAGCAAAGCAAGCGTCTTTAGATGCAGCCAAGAAAGTGGAGGAAGCGAAAACTAAAGCGATGAAAGAAAATAATGGCAAAATTAAGAAAATGGAAGAAACCCTATCTCAAGAGCTGGAGCAGGTAAGGGTCTGCTCATCTTACGTAGTTTTTAATTCAGTGTTAAATGTATTCCCAAAAAACCAAGACTGGTATACGAGAAGCCGCCAAGTTTCCAAAAAGGGTTGGCCTTTGAAGGTAGTGATATTTGAACCAGGGAAAGCCCACTAAGGTTAATCCTATTAGCCAAGTTTATTGCACTGACTAATAGTAAGAAAGTTAAACGAAATCTAGAACATTGATACTCGCGGTACCAATTATCAAGTTTTCATTTTACGTCCAGGGTATTGCTTGGTGTGATTAACTTAGCTAATAGGATTAACCTTTACTGCGTTTCCCTATTTTAATGATATCACTACTTTCAATGGACGACTCTTTTTGGTAACTTGGTAGCTTCTCTTATACCAGGATATTACAACTCTCGTGGAACTGTGAACGTACAGAAATAAAAACTATGGTCACCGGGTGAATGGACTTGTAAAAACAAGCAAAAACGTCAGTGTGTGTATATATTTTTTAAGATGGAGAAGTTAAAGCTTTTTTTTTTGAAAAAAATATGCACCGTACATTTAAAGCATGTTTAAAACTCTAATGGTTTAAGCCACAAGTAAGCCCTGTGTACAGTGTCGTTCAGATGTCACAGAAATCGCTGACTACCGGCGTTCAAGATAAATCGTCAGGCTTAACTGCATGTCACATTGCCAACATACTTTCAGCTAAAGTCAAATGACTTACTGGGATGTTCGTATTAGTCCAATGCCATGTATTTCTCTTGTAGTACACTTTACGCAATGTGCACGGAACTCCAATAAGCCTGGAGATTAAGGGTTTTTCCACAGGGATGTCGTTATTAAAATAATCCTGGGGGACACATTGCTCGCGCTGGTGTTGGAATGTGTACCATCGTGGAGTTGGAGCTACTTTGTAAAATTCGTTTGTCAGTGGCTATCCTCCTTTTCAGAGAGTAAGCAAGTAGAAAAACAGTTAGCAATGTGATCAGACTGCTCACGACTGGTTGATTTGTATTCATTGGTGAGCTTACGTGGTGAAACTATACTATGCAGCAAAGCGAGATATGCCTGCGATTTTTTTTGTAGTACAAGCTCAACAAAACTCGAAAAAATTCCGGGAAAAAATTACCGCACACTTTTCACAATCAAGACAACAGCTTCGTCCAGCGACTGTTCTATAGCTTGAGCTGCTATCTTCTTCGGGCCTCAAGTTTTGTTGACATTAACATTATGGCTTTTCACAGTATGAAAATTAACGACGTTTTTAAAGATGTAGTACAAGCTACAATTAAAGTGGCAGACTCCATAAAATGGATGGCATATACTATTAAATTGTTTTATTGTTGTTACTGGTTTATTGAGCCACCCCTTATCCTCACAAACTAGTGAAAAAAGAAACTAGTAAAAAAAAAAAACATTGGACAAGGGATGGATACCTTTCCTTCTATAAAAACACACTGGCTACTTTCCATCCTTAACAATTTTTATTAAGCCTCGTTTGTTGTTACTGATTTTATTATTTAAAGGACATAGCTTAGTTTGCCATGTGAAACTTCATTTAATCAAGAATTATCTCTTTCTGATATGTGAAGGCCCTTAAAAAGGGAAGTTAGGGTTGGGGCTTTTAAACAGGTGGTCTTTTTTTGGGGGGTGGGGGGGATGAGGGGGATGGTTGGGTGGCAAACAGTAATAATGTCTAACTCCATTTCTTAGTAAATTAATATCGTTCCGTTCCATGAGTAAGCTGACAAGGGCGAAACGAGTAAGCTCGTAAACTAGTAAGAGAGAGTAAGCTCTGGTGCTGACACTTTTGGAAAACGGAGCTTGACCTCCCCATGACTCGCCGTACTGTCCACCGTGAAAAGTTCGGTACAGAATTGTGTTCATTGACAACACGAAAGTTTTTCAACTGTTGTTAATAATTTCATTATAGCCAGAAAAAAAAGTCGTAAACTTTTTCTCCAAATTGTGAAGGCCACCAAAGTCAGTGTATCGTTTATAGAAGTACTGTTAAACTCCGTTACTAAGGCTGTACCGAACAGATTTTGTGCTGATGGGCAAAAATCGGTTTGGCAAACAAAAACCTACAGATTTTCGATTTTTGCCAGGTCCATGACAATAAATAAACTCTGTTTCACCACATGTTTTGTTACCTTTTATTTTAATTTAGGCTAGGCCTACATGTTTTACACTGTGTAGGCTAAGGTTAATAACGGACAAATATTTACTTTTATTTGGGGGAAAAAAATGTATTCCAATGTTTGCATAACCCTACAAATTTCTTAGCCTACAAGTTTGTGTGAGCCAGAAAAAAAATTATTAAAAATTGGTAGCGATCGGTTTGGTTAAATCGGATCGGTACACCAATCCATTTGTGGCTGATTGGATCGGAATCTGTTTGGCAGAAAAAAATGCTGATTGGTACAGCCCTATCCGCTACGATGATGCATCTAAAAACAAAACTGTTATACCAATACTGTTTTTTAGGCTCTTCGGGCAACAATGCATGCAAAACTGGTGTTGCATTCTATTCCATAGGCCTTGGACTATCATTGTGAAGAGATTTCACTGTAATGGTTTTTCCTTAATAGGAAATCCTAAAACTGAAGGCCACTCATGCTGTCCAGCTAGATAAAGTGAAGAAAGACCTAGAAGTCGAGCATTCGGTACATATCAAGCAGATAGAAGCCCAAGATAAACTGAAGAAAGACGAGAAACTTTCAGCTGCTGAAAGGGAACATCAGGCCTTAAATGTGATGGAGGCTGAGGTTAGATAATATCGCAATAAGTTATTAGTCAGAACTAAGCCAACATGAAAAACGTGCACAAGAAATAACCTGGTACAGTAAGTCATCTTTCTGCTCTTGCGTTTTCATTCCAGTGACAACACTTGGTTTCGACTGCTAAACCAGTCTTTTTCAATATCGCTATCATGCCACCTCAATCGATATTACTGTTCATCCACTGGCTGTATGGTTATTTTGAGAAGGTCTGGATCGCCGACTCTTCTCATTAGTTGCATTCCTTGGATAATACACAAGAGCAATAAAGGTGGCTTACAGTTCCCCTGTGGTAGAAACTTTTCCAGCTTTCTGCGGCAATGTAGCTATCGTTTTTGCAGATTTTATATTGTTAAAATATTTTCAAAAATATTTCAAATATTTATTAAAATATATTTGGACTGAAAAACGAAATGTAAACAGAGTTCAATCTTACCTTTAAGGTGCCTGATGACGACTACAGTTAGTAGTTGAAAATTTGCAGTTAGTGGACTATCTTCGTTTTGAAAGTGTGCGTTTTTGTGAGTCTCGTGTGACATTTTTCAATCGTTGTAGTGTTTCACAGTAAGATGAATAACGGTGTTTTTACTAAAATATTTTCAAAAATAATGAGTATTTTCTGCAGATACTGTTTTTTGTCTGCGGCCTACCATGCCGTGATACTGCCATACGTAAGGACCCGTACTTGATGCGATTTTGCGAAATCGCAAAATTCGCAACTCGTTTACTAATTTTGACCCCATTTTTCAATTGGGGAGGTGTACGCCGTTTGCTGAAGTCAAAAATGAAAATATGCGATTGCAAAATTTGCATTTTCCCGCAAAATTCACAATATTTGCCCGAATAAATAAATTATGACTTATTTTTCATTAAAATTGTATGAACTTTGCAGTAAAGTAAGGTCTTCTGTTCATTACTGGCAGCTGTTTTGAAGTGGAATTTAAATTTTTAAAACTTTATTCATATTGTACACCACTTATGAGGCCTATTTTAGGCTATTTTCTGTTAACAATTTTGTGATTTTTTTTTTTTGGTTGCAAAAATCAGTAAATCTTGCAACATGATGTATCGCAAAGTTACCGTTTTCCACCGCACATTTGAAATATTCTCGCAACAAATATTATCGCAAAATTTTGCTTTAAAATATCGCGGAAAGTACGGGTCGATCCCTAGCCATAGGGTACAGTTCTATGTTTTTTCTTGTGCTTGTTTTTGCTTTCTGCATATTTCTGACTGCCTTTTGTATTATTTTTACAACAAGTTCCATATTTTATTATTTACTTACGAACGTGTGTGGATGTGGAAACCTATTCTCTCTCAATAGGTATCCTTGTGAAACGTGTCATCTAATCCCTACTTAACATTGGGATATTATTTTGCCAAAATTGGGTAAGTCTAGACTTTATATGAAGCTAATTCAAGCCAAGTGCGCTAAAGATCATGAGTCCGCTACCGCTCCCACAGCTCTACCCAGCAAGCAAAAAGCGTTGGATGGCTAAAAAAGATGCAGTGAAATGTATATGCTAAGGGGGGGGGGAATTACTGCTGTCTCCGAAATCATGTGGTAAAACCTCTACGCTCATCTCGGATGCTGTTATATGGGACGTTTCCTTTTCTGTGGATTAGGATTACGATCCCAACAATTAGCTGATGTCTCCGAAAGAAAGCTCTCCGACAGCCCGGCGTACTCCTTAGTAAATCCCCACAGGCACAATCACCTCGTCTTATAAATGTGGATGAATTGAAGCAAGAACCTTCCATCACTTTGTCAATGCCTCGGTCTTTGTTCGAAGATCAATCTAAATCCATTCTGAATTCTGTTGCAGCCAAAATGGCTGAATTCAAAAAGTCGCTACCGCCACTGTAGATTGTAGCAGCCCCACCTACGGGCCCTGAAATTGCCACTGATGTTGGAAAAGATTCCACACATCCCTCTCTTCCCCGAGAACGCCTTGTTTACCCGCCTGGGACGACCATTTCATGCGCAGAAGTCCCGAGTTTGATCCAGACCTCAGCTACCCCTGGCATTTTCAGAAAGAGAAGGGCCCTGTGCACCAAAACTAAGATAGCCGCCAATTTGCACCAGTGTGGCACTTGAGGTGCCTAGATCCAGCTGTCGTTGGGTGCATTGGTGTGGTAGAGCAAGGATTTTTAGCTCTGTCAACAGTTTTCATTTTAATACAGACAATAACGTAAACATTTTAATTGTGTAGGTATTGTAGGGATAAAAACTAGATTTACCGATTCTGGCTGGAGAATGGTAATTCACATGTTTTTTTAAGGGTTTCTGCCAAACTTCGTGCAAATTGCCTCCATTTTCATAATTATTTACCGATTTTGATGTTTTATACACCATTTTTGTTGTCTGAGGAGACTTTTCATTGAACTAAAAACAACCAATAGACTGGAGTTAAGTCATTTGGTTGCGTGACATGGTATGTAAAAAAAAAAAAAAATGAACTCTTCCATTGTCGATTTCTAAGTAAAGTCCTAGTGCCCAAGAAACGTACTTTTTTTCTTTGTGGTGGGCCTTTAAAACCCTTTTTTGGCCGATGAAATGATCTTGAGATTAAAATTTATGGATGGTATCAATCCACATCTTTTTTTTTTATGTGCTATGAATAATTAATTGATCTACCATGGATGCATTTTAAGCTGTAGTGTTTTAAACTATTTGCAGATGCAGTCGACACTAAATCGCAAGAAAGAAGAACTAGGAAAGGATCATCAGCGACAAATCGAACAAATGAAGGAGGGCATGGAGACTGCTCTTAACAAACTTAGACAAGAAATGAAAGTGAAGGTAACCAAACCTAAGAATACCAAACCTAAGATTCTCCACTACATGTATTGTAAATTTTCTAATTGTCCGTTTTTAGTGACTGTTAATGTGGTTGAGAATACACCTTCATAATTTTCTAACGGCTGTTAACCAGTTGGCAGCCAGTAAACAACAGCCACCAGCCAATCACACATCCTTAACACCAATTAAACAAGCACACAGTATTTTATCAGATTAAGCTGTCAGTCTCATACCTTCATCTTATACTTACGATCGACTTGTCTGGTATCCTGAGTTCGCCACATAACGAAAGTATGAAAGAACTGCATTTCGTAGACCTAAACAAATTTCTAAACCTATTCGACGTACCTGATTGTCAAGTGACGTATTATTTGCACACTAATCTTTGGTTACCATTGTGGCAGAAGATCAGTAGCAGCATCAGCTCTCTGCCGAAGCATGTTACGCCGCTATAGCTTGGGTCTATCGCTCCTACTATGCAAAGCGTGGTGGTTGAGGCAACCCAAGTATGTAAATATTACGCGATTGAATTAAAGTAGAAAATTGTACCTGATGGGAGTGAGTGAGCAGTTCTGGGATTTAAAAAGAGCGACTTTAATTCGTGTGTAAAAAATGGGAAGAGCATGAAGGCCTTGCTGACGAAAAAGTTCCAAGGTCCAGCTGAGTGAGACGAGGGGAGTGACATCCCAAGAGAAGCACTTATTTGAAGCAGAACTTGAAGTAGTAGTTAATATTCCCGAAGGAGTATACCACCTTGTATCATGCGGTGAGTTTGATACTGCATACATTTGAAAGACAAGGAAGGGAGTGCACGAAAGAGTTGAACAACATAAGGCAGACGAAAGACATAAAGTTTAGGTTAACAGCATAGTATCTCTCTGCATATGAACATGTCACAAGATTGGTTGGAGAAATACGATGACACTTTTGACCACAAACTCCAGTAGTGATAGACAGTTAAGAGCCCTCGAGGCTAGTAATACAACACGAGTTGGGGAAAGAGAAAAGCCTTATGAACTTACTTGGGGCCATCTAACTCTGGCATCAGGTTTCTGATTAGTCAAGATTTCGGCGAAAAGGCAGAGACAACGAGTGAATGGCGAGTAACCTCCTAAATACAGACTATGGCGACCACAGAGTTTGAATAGAGTTTGTGATGGTACTACAACAGTTAGACGGGCAGTATATATGAGAATAGTGGGGCTGCACCAATGTAAATAGAAGCACACTTAAAGGAGACCGGATGAAGATAGGACATAAACATTCCATCTAGTTTGTGTCAGCAGCTTATCGAAAATTGACAAATACAGTGTGTATTTAATATTTGAATTTTAGCCTAATAGTGACTCCGCACTTTGCTACTGTAAATTCTTGCTCTATGCTATTCCGTTATACGACCTTATCTGGAGGTCTATATCAGTCTCTCTGCCTGGCTATGACTACATCTGTAGACTCGTTTTCAAGACATTGCTGGCACGTGAGTTGGATGTAAGCTACTACAAATTCAATTTCGTTTAATTTCCAAGTGAGTTACATCACTACTGGGGAACCTATGCAATTTTCCACCATCAGGACATAACACATTCCTTGTCCATTTTCTTTCAAAGGCTCCTAAATATTTTCAGATAGTTGCTACTTAAGCTGGGAAAAAAATTGGAGTTGCTGATGGTGCAAAAAAAAACTCTTTAACAGCAAAATTAATTCAGTCCAGTAGCATTCAGCAGCGCGACGTAGGCTAGGTACTTTTTGGTTTCTTAATCCAACACTATTTTATTATGTTCATTTGTTGGGCTGTGTTGCTGTTATTCTAGGTTGGGTAAGTTGCCGCAGCTACAATTTCACCAGGTATGTGGTGAATTTCCTGCAGTAACGAATATCACCGGATAATTTCAGTATGATTGCATTTTCATGCAGACGGCAACACTACTCTAGTTGATTTAACTAGAAACTCAAACTTAAAACTACTTCTACACAGTTTTCATATAAAGTCCATATTTCTACTAAACTTCTGCTATTTATTATTTAGTAATGATTTGTTACATTTCAGTCAAGCGGACAAACCAGGTGTTGTTCCTACTTTGTTCCTAGTTTTGGAGGAGAAATGTTCTTACTGTGTTCCTACTTTTTTGGAAAAACCCACTCTGGCGCCCGATTAGTGACAACTGAGGTACTGTGCGAAAACAACCGAAAGTACCTTGACTTGGCAACTGTAATACGTCAAGCGTAAATATAGGCAAAACTATAAACTGTACATTCGTGATATAGGTTATACCCTGCTTCCTGACATCTAACAACGTCGAGATTGTTGGGCTAAGCAAGAGGGAACAGGCATAACCTTTTTATTTACACATTTCATCATATTGGCCAGACTGTAGGGGTGTGCGAGTAGGATAATTAGAATTCGAGTCGAGTCGAGCCGAGTTTGCAACAGAAGAATCGAATATCGAGCCGAGTTCGAGTATTTGGTCAACACACTTATTTTGCAAGTGTCTTTTTTATTTGTTAGTGTAATAACAACTAAGATGCTGCTTAATGGACTGTGCAAGTCAAGTCTACAACTAGTTTTCCAGTTTTTAGAATATATCTTTAAAATGGTTTGAGCTAGAGGCTCTTAATGTGCACCACCGGAAAGCTCTAGTCGAGACGATGAATTTGGTATATTAGAACGTCAAAATCGGTCAAAAATTGGCGAAGTTATCGCATTTTCACCGGATTCTAGTTTGGTTGGTTTATATCGAGTCGAGTTTGAGCAGATAGGAAACTCGACTCGACTCGAAAATTTCGAGGGTCGCACACCCTTACCAGACTGTGATTAAGAAGCATGATTTGTGATTGTTGCTCAATTTTGAAATAATTAAACAAGAAAATAACTTCTAAAAAAGATAAAAGGTAAAAGATTGTTGTAAAACAGCACTGCAAGCATCTGAAAATTTGTTGGATTTGTCCAACAGCGAAACTAACCTTAAAGTTGGAAACATGTTTTGTAGCATACGTTCTCTTTAAATTTGAATTGACAAACTCAGTTTGAGTTTCAAACTTGTGTCATTGTAAAGTGTACGTTGACATTTTAAGGTGAAAGTAATGGAATTAGAGTGTGAAGTTAAAGAATTCATATTTGTTTGACAGGAGGCAAAAGAAAAGCAAACCATGAGCAGCAATTTTGAAAAGCTGAAAATCCAATTGAAACAAGAATATGACGCAAAGACGATGCAAATCCAACAAGAGAGTGAAGCAAAAGTTAGTGAAATGCATCAAATGTTTGATGAGAAACTTAAACTGACGGAGCAAAAATGGCAAGATCTAGAAGTAAGACTTCTCATCGACCATTCTGTTTCTAGCTTCCTTCAAGTTTTGATCTTTTCGTTTTTGAGAGGAATTGTCCACTCATCGACTTACTCCTTACGCGTAAGCAGTGATTTCTTAGCATATAGTCCCTCCTTTGTGGAATCACAGAAAATCGACTTAACACCCACGTCCATAAAATGCTTAAGGTCATAATCGTGAAATAACAGAGTTAATGTCCTTCCCTTAAATCACTGTATTTCTGCCGCAAATTAACTAAGCGCTCCATTTATTCGTTATATTACACTGGGCAAATCGGCGCTACATTTCGTGCTCACTTGGCCTATGCAGTAAGTCCACCTCCCCAGGTTTAATAGTGAACATTTCCTCTGATTATGCCTGCAGCGTCTCCTATTGCTCCTCCTCTATATGCAACTGGGAAAAGTCAACAAGGAATTAACATTTGGCCTTAGGATTCCTCTGTTAGGCATATTAACAAGAGTTCAACACGCAAACCAAATAAAACAAGCATCACATTGTACACTTGCACACATTTTCTGTGTCAACTTGCAGCCACATTCATCAGGCATGAAACCGCGAGTCTTACATGCTCCAACGAACTTCTGACACAAACATTTTGAAATGTGCGCAACATCTCAGTGGGCATCATGCTCACTGTCACTAGTGCTGCACTCATTTTGAAGTAGAGAATTGAGCATTGTTCACCATTGGTTGTTAAATTGAGCAGCCAGTTTAGGAGTGACCAACTGTAAAATTTGAACATAAGCTGGCTCTTAAACGTTCATGAGTTGTCTTCCATTGCCTCAAAAGTAATGGCTGGCCAGTGCCTCACCGCAGGAGTTTGATCTCAGCAAATTTTGGAATTTTTCTACTGGATCCGATGTTTAGCTTTCACCAAGTGGAAGGCGGCTGCACTCTTTTTGACTTTTTGATTGGAAGTAGCCTGGCAGTACTCACCGATTTGTTGGCAAATTCCACGCTTCGTCTTACTAATGTAGCCCAGGGCAGTCGCCACACTAGTGACAGTGAGCTTGATGCCCACAGAGATATCGCGCATATCTCAAAATGTTTGTGTCAGAAATTTGTTGGAGCGTGTAGGACTTACGGTTTCATGCCTGGTGAAGGTATCTGCAAGTTGCCACTGAAAATTTGGAAGTCTTCAGTGCGATACTTGTTTTATTTGGTTTGCGTGTTGAACTCTGTTAGTCCGTGTTTACTGTGTTTTACTACCTCTGTTACGTGAACTAATACTCAATCAAATAGCTTGGAAATTCAATCGTACTTTCAAAACAGGAATACATGTACAACTTTTTCTTTGCTCAATTTTTGTGTTTTAAGTTTTCCTTGCATGTATAAGACTACTAAAAATATTTTGCTACGAAATGATTCCAGAAACAGAAATAAATTATAATCTTTTTATAAAAAGCTGCAAATTTCCGAATATTTTCCAAGAATAGGAGTTTGGATAAGCGAGGTTCTGTTTTTTTTTTTTTTT
>JAHWFP010255506.1:502-11257 GCA_023313725.1 Lithobius niger
CCCCCCCCCCCCGAACACCCTGCCACCCCACACCCCACGACACGCCCTCCGGCGCATCGTGGCTTCTTCAATTTCTTCCCCGCCCCCCAACTGCACACCCACTTTCCCTCCCAGGCTCCCCGACCACCCTCCAGCAGTATCGGGTCTGTATACCTCCCTGCCTTTCTCCCCAGCCCCCATGGTATTTGGTTATAAATTTATTAACCCCCAAAAAACACCCATCCCTTCCCAGCACCTGTCTGTATTCCCCCTTCTGCTTGATGCGCACATTCAGTAAGCACTTATTGTGATCTCCCCTTCTCATCCCCCTTCCCCTCCCCTCTTCCCCTTCCCTCTTGAACTTTGTGAAAGGGCCCCATGGACCCGAGCAAAGCGAGCAGCATTAGCCAAGCGGTCAGAGTCCTCATGTCCAAACAAAGCGAATGTTGGTTCGAATCCCACGACTGACCCATATAATCCTTAAAAAAAAGTATGCAACTAAAGGTTAACAGGACATTTCGTTGATATTTTGGCGCAGCCCCAAAAAAGACGCATACCTGAGTTTTATTAAATTAAAAAAAAAAAAAATCCTATCACTGAGTAAGTCAGCATTCAGTATGCAAACAACTAATCTCCGTGATTGTTTCCGCCAACTTTGAAACAATTCATGTGTGTTATCTTTAACAACAGAAGAGGGCACACTGGGGTAATAATTGTTGCTACTTTGAAACAATTCTGCTCAGCTCTGAAATCCTGCATCCACGAAATAAATACACCATTCGATCGCTAATAGCTGCCAATTTCGAGGCCTGTCGGGCGAAAGTTCGTAATACATAACACGTGCTCCAAGAATTGTTAGGCACCGTAGCAAAGACATACCATGCGCACGAAGAATGAAGAAAAACATTACTTTAAATTGTAGCCATGAAAAAAAACGTTACTTTTAATTGTCGGCTGCTGCTCCTGCTGATTAATTCCTGAGGTTGGGTATTATTAGCACAGCCGGCAGGCAGTGCTTATTAGAGTTCGTTTGCGCACGAGAATTTTCAAAAAGTGGACAGGCGGAGGTGGAGAGAGAAGAAAAAAACTTTATTTGGAGCCGTGGCCCTAGGCCATGTGCTCACTCTAACTAAAACAATTTGTACTTACACACTCAAATACACCGAATTAATTAGACTCAACCACTCTCATTTCATTTGAAGAGCAAACAAACATCATTACCGTACTGTGCTAAGCAAATGTCACCTCTGCGCACTAGTGTGAACACACCGAAAATGTTATTGTGTACAAGTTCAAACTCTACAAAATTTTGTAATTGGTAAGAATTCGATCAACACCACTGTGTACAAGTTTGAACTCACTGAAACTCCGTCATTGTGAGTAATCGGCCGTGCACTTGTGGGGCACCCTAGGGGAAAGGAGGGAGAGGGGCGTAGAAGGCACCATGGCGTCATATGGGTGCCAGCGCTACATGGGAACCTTAGTGGCACGTACGAATCGTGCCACGTACGAATCGTGCCACTGCACGAAGGCGACCATCATCTTTTTTCTTACTCAGTGCCGTGAGGAGCTCCGTGAGGGTTGTACCAGGATGAATCAAACGCACAATTTGTGCTCGAACAACACGAAATATCTCACACCGCAAAACAAAATGGGCCACGGTGCCTAACTCGCCACATGCACAGACTGCTGTTAAACTCCAGCCTAGCCAGTGCCTATGAGACGGGAGGAGCAAATGCCCAGTGATAGATAATCTGTGCCATCCACTACGGCATGCTATGTAGAATCGAGTCGCAGGAGAAAATAGAGTGGATATCATAGAGAGTGCGACCAGTTGATGCTGCTGACCATTCAGCGTTCCAGAGCGACAGAGTCCAAGCACGGAGTGTTAGTCTGTAGGAGCGGACTGATCGGATGAGAGTAACGCCACTGGGAGCGTCAGTTACAGCCTCCTTGGCACTGTCTCCATGCTCATTTCCGCTGTATAGCACTATGCATGGCACCCTATAGCTAACAGCAAACCGAGAAGATAACAGGGTCGTCCACGCACAGAGTGGCAACCGAGCTCTGCAGTGAGGATAAGCACGACTTCGCATCAGTAACATTTACAAACTGGGGAAGATGCAAATCTGCTGCCACGCCCAGTGCAACAGATATGGCAGCTAACTCACACATGTAACTGGACGTGACACCTGTCAGGGAGCGTCGTACTTCAACTTTTAGCGTCGGGATGAAGATACCAATCACACCTGTGCTACTCTCAACTAGGAAAGACGCATCACAAAATATGCAACAAGCAGTCAGACTTCCTGGCGCAAATACTGATGCAATGGCAGGACACCAAAGCCAGGACACGGAGGGCAAACCATTGCGACATTCATGGTGTGACTAATAGAAACATCGGTTAATAGAGATATTCCTCTGCCTGCAGAACCAAGGCTTAGACGCTCTTTGTCTCTGAGAGCGGCATAGTCCTGAAAAATCCGGGCAACTGGATCATTGCTGCCACGGCTCAAATTTCGCAGGCAAAGAGCTACTAGCAGCTCATCAGGTCGTAGGTGAATCGGCGGCTCACAGGCTTTCACCCACAATGCCTGAACTGGTGTTGAGTACAGGCAACCTGTCACAATGCGCAAGCAGTCATTGATAGAGATTTGGAGGCTGCAAAGATAGTTGCGTGCCGTTGCCCGAAATGGGAGATGGTAATCCATCAAAGCACGAACGTGTGCACAATACACAGACATCAATGCTCCCTGCTTCACATCCCGATACTGCACGATGGCTCTGAGGATTGATGCGCAAAATCCCTCAAAATCTGGACATGATTAGACCAATCCAAACCACCGTCCAACCAAACGCCCAGATACTTAGCTTTCATAACTGTGTTGACCTCAACACCAGCAACCGCAAACTTGGCAGAGAGCGAACTGCCGCAAAACGAGCGAAGATCATAAGATCAATCTTGGCCGGTTGTAAAGACAAGCCGCGGATAGACAGACTACTGACAACACGCCCCAATACTGCCTGGATGTGAACAGTTAACGTCAACTGGTCAGGCCCAACAAACCACAATGCGACATCATCCGCATAACAGACAATGTTTGCACCCAGCCCCATCTCATCCAAGACATCGTTGATGACAGTGGCAAACAGAACTGGGCCCAAACAACTGCCTTGCGGTAAGCCACGATCAGTGGATGACTGGATCGACCAGTGATTATTGACTCTAGTAACAAAGACCCTCTCGCCAAGCAGCGCCATGATCGCCCGAGTCAAAAGGTTTCCAACACCCATCTTGTGCAGGGAAGCCTCGACCCATGCCATACTTACAGTATGATAGGCAGCGCGAATGTTAAGGAAGACAGGGACAACCACCAATCCGTGCGACCAGGCTTCCCGGACACTCGACAGAAAGAAAAGAATTGCATCTTGAGCACTGCGCCCTTGCCTATAGCCGAATTGCACAGACGATAGGAAATTGTGGTATTCTAAATGCCAAGACAATATGTGGATCAGCATGTGCTCATAGTCCTTGCGCACACAGAACAGCAGTGCAATTGGCCTGCAATTGCGCAGATCGGAGCGCTTGCTCCCGCACTGGTGCAAGTATCGTGAACAGCAACGATGGCGGAACACGACTATTACTGTCTAGCAGTTCTTGAAGGTAATCAAGGAGCTCACTCTGCCATCGTCAGACAACTGATGTAAGTCCTGATATGAAATCCCGTCAATGCCAACAGCACTCTTCTGCCCGCAGTTTGCCATGGCAGAACTCAGCTCCTATATGTGGAACGGTGCACCAGTTTCCCGATTATCAGCAAAGACTACCTCAGGACATGGAGGGCTTACACCACTCCGTAGGGAGTAAACGCTTGCAAATCTTTCATAGAAGGCGTTTGCAAGCGTCTCTTTGCTGAGAACAGTTTTGCCTGGCTCACCGTTAGCATCTTGATCATAGGCCCAAATTACCAAGCCTCTTCCATCTTGTGGGCGAAGAGCACGCCATGCGGATGACAAGTTGCCCGCTGCAGCAACAACTTCACACACACACACACACACGCATGCCATAACATGCCTTCTCACGCCGCAAAATGTAGGCGGACTCACAAGCTGTAGCTCTATAAACTTGCCAGAGTTCGTAATATGGAGCCCTTTTCCATCTTCTGTAGGCAATACACCTATCTCTGATAGCAAATCTGCACAGTGTAGTCCACCACACAGGTTTACTTCGCTGCTTAACCTTATCAGGGTGCACCTGGCATTGCGACAGGAATGCTACAAATTTTTGACGCCACTTAGCAAATGCCCCATTATCAGCAATTGGTTTTCGTCGCTGAGAGACGTCGCGATGATCAGCGCTACCGATGGGGAGCAAGGAAATCGGGAAATGATCACTTCCACGCTGGTCGTCGGAGCAAAAGGCATTCGAGATCCCCGGCGAGCAGAGAAAGAGATCAAGACACGACTCCTGCACTCTCCCTCCTTGCCATCTGACAAAGGTCGGCAACCCATTGTGAACAACAGTTAGGCCCAACTCTTCAATGATCTGGACAAGCCTTCGGCCATTGGTGTCACACTGCCCAGAGCCCCAAGCAAAATGATGAGCATTAAAATCACCGGCAACAATGCACGGTACCAAGAATTGCTGCTACCACAATCTCCAATCACTACCCGTTACTCTCTTTGAAGCATGCAAACATATCACCATAACCCATTTCCAACACATCCAGATCTTAATGCAGTAAGCATCTATGTTACCATTTTTCACATGTGCAAGCTTAAGATACGGTACGCACCACTTCACAAAACTCTCACGCTTGACGCTGAATTAGACGCAACGCAGTCCACGTTGGGAATTGGACTGCAATTACTCTCATTAATTCTCGCTTCCTGAACACCTAATACAACATCGACATGTTGCAATAAACCCTCGACTTCCCCACGTTTCTCACACAACCTTTGTGGATTCCATGATCCGATGGAGTAGGTGTTTAAGAAGATGACTAATTTGGCTTAACCTAAGTGCCTAAGTGCCTTCTGCCTCCCCTGCTCCCTCACTTTCAACAACAACCATATTAGAAACGCTGGGGGTAGGATCTCCCTCCCAACACCCCTGATCGACACTCTCACTAACTACCTGCATAGGCTGCTCAGAAACATTTACAGAGTTATTTATAGAAAGATTACTTGCAAGACACACAGTGATCCCACTAGGAGGTAGTGCCTCTAGAGGAGATGCACATCGAGAAGTTAACACATCCTGAGAAGGAGCTGAGCGGTGGTAGGCTATTCTGAGGGGGTAACACACTCCGGGCAAGTTCATTTTCTCTTCCACCTGATGCTCCCACTTCACCTTCACCACTTGTAGGTAAGACAACAGTGGGGAGGGGGTACGGCGCTTACAGAGGCAGTGAATCCCCCACCTCCCCTTGATGCACTCTGCTGATCACAGCACTTATGATTTACTGGAACAGTCACAGGTGCCTGTTTTCGCACTCGCGTGTTAATTTGCTTGCGCTTGGTGGGCGGGGCATTATGAACGGTGCTTTCGGACTCACTACACGAACTTCCTTGGTTTACCACTTTAATGGCACTCTGATTATTGCCATTGCCACTCGGATAACTTGAAGAACTGGGCGCAGATGACACTGAGGGCACAACTGATGACACAACTGCTGACACAACTGACGACACTACAGACCTAGTTGAGATAACATGCTTCGAAGGCTTTGCAGGTTTTTCACATTCCTTGGCTACCGTCGCACAGACTGCAGATGAAGAAGCCAGACCTGGTGTGCTATCCTATTGCACAACAGCGCGGAAGACACCTTCTCGCTCGGCCTTCGCAATAGCCTCTGCCTGGAGATGTTGGCACAAGTCCCGGTGGATCGTGGTAGCACCCGCACACCACGCACTCCATGCTCGTACAGACATGGCGGAAGTGGCCATGCAAGCCACGGCATAGACAGCGCGGCACGCGGTCAGCCACCACAATCAAACACGGGATACCTCTGATGTGCATTATCTCCGGAACGTCATCAAGCCTTGCAGTGTCACACAAACGAAACTTAACAGAAAGCACACCAGATGCACAAACCTCCCTTCCACCAGAAAACAACATCTCGTACGAATGAGACGTTAAGACAGCAAAGCGTTGAACAGCAATACTTATGTCATTTGGAGTCACCTCATATGGCAACCAGTGTAATCTGGCTTCCACTTGGTTATCATGAAAATCAAAGATGTCCACTTGCTCACCATTTATGGATGACGTCGCTTGCAATAATTTTCTCTTGGCTCCTGGGCTCTTTAGAACAACCTGAAAAGCCGCTCCTGACTGCAGGCTGCAGACTGCCTCTATCTTTTGCGGACCTACAACTTTTGCTGCAGCATCGAAAGCTTGAACAGATAGATATGGTCTACCACGATCTGCACACAGAAAAATCACAGATCGCACCATCTGAATATTATTTAAACCACCTGCGTAAAGTTTTTTAAGGTTCATCACTTTCCTCAACTTCGAACCTTCTAGGACACTATATTGGTTACAATTATGGACTGAGAACAGTTCATGTACCTGAGTAAGCACCTGCTCTCTCTCTCACTTGACTTAACACTTTACTTTTGATTGCCCAGTACATTGCTGCAGGATCCTTTAACACGACTACTGCGTACATTGTCACTAGCATTGTTGACATTGTCATTCTTTTGATTGTTCTCATTGTTTTTCAATTCGTTACGCACATTGTTATCTTTCGGACTTCCTCCATTTTCCATTGCATCTTCGTCACCAGACTCTTTAATCCCGAACTGCTTCAATTCGACAAGGCAGATGCCTTACCTAATTGCCTCCTTGCACACTTCATGGTAAACTCTACGTGATACCAGACCAGAACGGATGTCCTGATCCGTAATTATTCTTAATTCGCGACATTCCTGCAATAGCTCAAACACATCCGACGCCATGTTGCGGAGGCTAAGGCGGAGGCGGCGCGGCTAACAATGTCTATAAGTGTTACAATGCTGTAACATGTAACAATGGTGTTATAAAAAGGCGAGGTGCATAAGTTCGGATTAGAGCTTTCTCGAACAAGATGCAAGGATGCTTGGGCATTGTAAGTAACATTGTCGTTGTATCTTCAGCCAGTATTGTCAGCATTGTCAGCCTAAGTTAGGTGGCGAACCAAAATGAAATGGTCTTGGTCTTCGCTTAAATCTTCGAGACGACTGAATGATTTATCTAGTTCTTCAATACGGACTTCGGGAAGCCAGTTGAATTGTTTCCGCGATTGTTTGCCACGATACTGCATCTGTCTGCAACAATACAGAGTCAACTACTCAGAGAAACGACACATGATAAATTACACGCTAGTGTGTTGCCATCAAATAATAAACATGGGTCAAATCTTGGGTGGAACCTGAACCATAAATACGCATTTCTAATTTTCCGTTTTTTCGCAAACAAAATAGGATGGACCATAGCAATTACAAAAAAAAAAGGAAGCGAAAAAAGCCAACAAATTAACTGAACAAAAAACGGCTTTGCCGTTTAGAAAAAAAAACATTAAAGCTCGTATCCCCATACTCACAGCCGTGAAGGTACACGAATAAAAACGGATTAGAGTTCACTCGAACGCAACGAACTATAATTTGAACTCCAATTTGCAAAACGTAACCCCACAAACACACACAAAATAGACGCCATAAACAGCAAAACACTTTGTGACTAACGGCCGTATTCGCAGAACACCCTTCATCATGAACTCAAGGGTGAATCGACCAAGGGCTAAAGTTAACACTTGGTGGTCAACGCACCAAGGGCGTTTCAGAATGGCAAAAATGTTGTCCTTGATCAGTTCGTCCTCGAGGGCCAGAATCAGCGCGACGATACGTCGCGGGCAGTTGAAGGCCGCCGTGGACAAATTTTGACCAAATTTCTTCCGTTTCGCCTATTTTTTACCGATTTTGACATTCTAATACATCATTTTAATCGTCTCGACGAGACCTTTCCATTGATGGAACTGCCAGTTCAATAGGGTAAAGCACTGACGAGTGATTTAATAAAATCTAATAAACATGTAGGTAATCATATGATAAAAACAGATTCACTGCAGACCATTTTTCCCCCGACAATTGGTGTCGCAGATAGTGGCAGAAAGTTCTGCTTTTGGGGGGATGGGGGTTGGGGCAGCTGCCTCGTTCTGACGTCACCAACCTCGTTCGGCCGCCAGTAAATGCATACTCCAACACCACTCCCCGTAGCCACTGACAAACGGCGGCCATAAAATTAACTCCAATTTCTGGAAAAAAGGACTGTTTGTACTCAATGGTTATTGTAGAAAGTGAACGCAGTTTGTGTTTGAAATGTTCAGTGTGCATGTATGTATTCGTGTGCGTGTATATGTTTGTATGTGTGTGCTTAATTTGTGTATTATACAGTTTTTGTAATATTTGTCTGTATTTGTTGTTTTATATTTTAAGTCTTTTTCGTGTGAGTGGCTTCATCTGTATTTTGTGTGCATTTATAATTTCTGAAACAAGCAGACTCATAGTTAAGGCAGTGTTTTATTGTCTGTGTGTTTGATGTTTTAGTTCGATGGAACAATTAGGTGTTCATTTTGCTGTGTATTTCTAATCTTTCATTTTGTAGGCGTTTTGCTGTTTATGGCCTCTGTTCTATAGGGGTTTTTCGGTTTAGGTTTGCGTTCTATTACATGTGCATGTATATGACGCAGTTAGCTGATATGCAGTTCGTTGAAATTCACTTTGAACATACGGAACCGCATCGTAAAGTCGTCATAAAGTCGTCTTCACCATATAATGCTATAATGCAGTCTTTATGTACGCCCGTTCCAGTCGTGTTTTCTGTTTGTCCGGACATAACAGGGTGGACGTCGCGAACAAGGCAGATCATTCCTGCTTATAACGCTCTCAAGTGTGATACTTGTCATCCTTGGTTTTCGCGGAAGTTGAGGGCGAGTTGGAGGGCCAACTTGACCAAGTGCGATTTCTGAAATCGCGGTTGGACTTTAAACTGGCCCTTACACAGAGTTGACCCTCAAGTGCGTTTTCTGAATACATATCGGAAGAATCCGGAAAATGTACAAAAGTTTTGCATAATTTTCTTTTCACAATATGTATTTTTTCCTCTCTTTTTTTTTTGTCGTGTTACGCGCCAAGACTGAGCCCAGGTAGCCAGTCAGGAATGCTACAGTTTTCGCTCAGCAAAAATTCTAAATGGAAACCTGGTGGTCATGGTGGCTTGGGGGGGGGGGGGACAGAACTCAGCCTGCCTACTACCTAGGCCTGAAACAGACAGACAATGACTTGACGTTACCAGCGAGTGTTTTAAGTCGTGGAATATCACCTGTCGTTACCATCGAGTGTTTTAAGTAATAGTTATAGTACCCCTGACGAACTGTATGGGATTTATCACCCGATGGGCGATATCCAGAACATGGCCAATCTGCGAGAAATACGTCAAGATGATGTCGAGGCGAAACCGAGACGTCATCGCGACGTAGTTCGAGCGGATTGGCCATGTAAGGGATATCGCCCATCGGGTCATAAATCCCATATATTTCGCCACGGGTACTATAACTAATTTATCGTACGGTCCCTAACTTTCGAAATTAAAAACAACATTTGGGGTAAATGGAAAATATGCATTCGCAAATGAATTGGAAGGACTGTTGTTTATACAAATTTCGTGTCGTCACGTTTGCGTAATTTTGTTTTGATGCAATCAGGTTTGCGGCCGATACCATTTGAGCGAGAGGGGGAAATAATTTTTTTTTTAATTCTCTCATTTTACGTAATGTGTCCTCTTTCTTTAATTTCCATAATGTGCTTTCTGAGCGGGGGGGGTCTTCGCGTTTAAGTCATTCTCTGATGGAAAACGAAAGTTTGAACGACAGCAAAGAAGTTTTAACGCCCAAGAAAAGGTTCGGTTTTCTTCAGTCACTGGGGACATTACACGGACAACTCAGCGGTAACGTATTCTTGTGAACTATGTGGGCAGTTAAGGACATTGTGGGTGAAATATTCGAAGAGGGAGGCGGAGGGAAATTGCATAACGCTTAATTTTAACGATGAAATTTCATGTACATTTCGTATACGTTATGTCAGTTGGTGTTTTCGAAAGGCCGATGCAGGTTCACGTTAGATGTATGATTTACAGTTGCCAGCTGTTTTTTTTGGGAGGCGGGGCGGGGGGAAGTAGTAAGCATTTAAAGTATTTAATTTTCTTGTCTAGATTTTGAAATGTAGAACTGTTTAATAAAACCATGTGAGAATTAATTTGCTTTTATCTTAAGTTGTTGCTTAATAAAAAAAAGAGCACGGATTTCAATTATTTTTCGAACAAGGAAAGTAGGTTAACATTAAAAAAAATTAATTCTCGCATGATTTTATTAAGGAATTCTTCCTTTTGAAAGTGTTGGCAATGTCGTATCGCCACTTCCCTGAGCATGGCTTCCGTATCGCCACACTTTAGTGTGGGGATATATCCCATATTGCCACATTTTAGTGTGGTGATATGGAAGATATTGCGGCGCGTTTTTAGCATTGAGAAAGTTAGGAACCGTAACGATAAGGATGGAATATCGCCTGTCGTTATCATCAAGTGTTTTAAGGGATATCGCCTGTCGTTATCATTGAGTGCTTTAAGTCGTGTAATATCGCCTGTCGTTATCATAGAGTGTTTTTAGGGATATCGCATGTCGTTATCATTGTGTGTTTTAGGCGTGGAATATCAACTGTCGTTATCATCGAGTG
>JAHWFP010255508.1:0-23351 GCA_023313725.1 Lithobius niger
GCAGTCTGACATGCAAGTCCAAAAGGCAACGTAAATAGGTTTGCATCTGTATTTATGTATTCTTATTGGAGTTAAGCTTCTCTTAGCTTAATCTTATTGGAGTAAAGCTTCTCTTAGCTTAATCTTATTGGAGTAAAGCTTCTCTTAGCTTTTCTTATTGAAGAGAAGTTTATCTATTCTATGCTCAAGGGAAACATGTGTTCGCTCTCTCTCCTAAAAATAGGCCTACTGAAGTAGTCAAGGTGATATTTGGGAAGGTGATAGTTGGCATGGTGATAAGTAGGCAGTAGGGAAGGTTTTAATATAGGTTCGTTTCGGTTCCTCCCACGAAACCGAAGCGAACCAAAATGAAAAATTAATTTTCTTTTAATTTATAATTTATTTAAATTCTAATCAATGGTAAAGAAATGCCTCGAGAGTATGTGAAAAAAGTTAACGGCAAGGTGCACCAAGGAGGTTTGCGATCTCCGCGCGTGCGTGTTGCCGTATATGTAAGCCCGTTACAGTTAAAGGCACATACGAGAAAAGTTCTTGTGCGTTGCCTAGTGGGTCCGCTGTGAAACTTTATAAAAGCCAACAAGTTCGTAATCGTAAAACATTTCGAATGATTATGATTTTATGTTGCACTGAGTGTTGAATCTAGGCAACACAGGAAAACTTACCTGTTTGCCTTACACGCTGTGAGTTTTTAAACGTATAAAGGACTATCTGCAAAACAGACCTTTTAGACCATTCACTTGTGTTGGTTTTGTCGCCATTTTATGTCTGCACGATTGTGGGAAATGAGGCGCCAAACAACGTTCACTTGTTCGCCCGGAATTCATTGTTTGCACGGTAACAGTGGGATTTCTCATGAACTTCGCTACTGGATTTCGCGTTCTTAGTTGAGTAACGACGCAGAATACACAAATTCTCTTTCACGAAAAATGTTAGCAGCTACTGAATTAATTTAGCATATTAGCTCAATGGGCACGCTGAGGCTTCATTTTTCTGGGGAACCTTCCTTTTTTTTTTCTTTTTTTTTTTGCTTGGCACTCATTTTTTTACTATTTTTGGCCCTTTTTTGGGCATCCTGGATTTTAAGGGCTCTAATCCCTTAATCCCTTTCTCCGCTGCGACCAGTATTTTTCAGTGCAAGAAAGCAAAATAGGGTCCCCCCAAAAAAGGCATTTTCACCAAATAGGGCAGGGGCACTGCCCCTCCTTTTCCCCTGTGCACGTCACTCCCATCATGCACAAAGTCGGAATTAAAAATTGTTTCCGCGTTTGGAGAACTTTGGCTTGTAAACCCCAACAGTATCCTCCATCAGATGTATGACAAGATTTAGATTAGGGGTTTGAATAACGTCTCTGTAATGTGTGGTGCAGTGGCAACCCGGGCCACTGCACTGTGACTGAGGTTGGCGCTAATGACCAAGTTGTCGACGCGCCATTAAGCCTCAATCCCCCCCCCCCCTCCATCAGCCAGCACGACCTGCATTTGCAGGAAACGGAAATGTCCGGTCTCCCTTTTTTTTTTTATATATACGTTTTGATGTTTAGCCTAGTGCTAAGAATTGCTTAAGAAAGAGTCGTATCCAACCGGAAACGTCATATTTCTAAGTGTATGCATACACGTGCATCTTATTGGCCCTTTAGCTTTTAATAACGACTGAACTCCTGAAACAAAGCAACCTGATTACAGATTAAATGATATTGGTAACCAGTGATAACTGATTACTGATGGGTATTACCAGATAATGTTTTTTTTTGTATTCCCCTCCATCTTGTTTTTATTGCAGCTTGGTATTCTCGTTACAAATAAATTGCAGACATCTTTAAAGGGCAATTCCATCCATTTTGACATGCATGTTTTACTTTTGGATCACTTAACACAATAACTAAACACAAGAATTGCGGTAAGAATATGTTATGTACGTCCGCCACTGTTTCGCGCGGAACAACCGAAATTAACGCCGAGAGATGGAGCTGTTCTGTTTCAACCATGGACGGAAGCCCACTGTTATAGCTGTGTTGGCTGTCGGTAGCTCAGTGTCTAATGGCCTTACCTGGCCACTACTGTCGTGCTGTTCGCTTACCAGTTATTTAAAGTAAAAAAAAAAAGGGGGGGGGGGGTTGACATGGATTTGTCTTCGAATCTACTCGAGCCAAATAACATCATTAGAGAATGAAGATTTTTTTTGTACAGGTGCTTCCTTGCAACAGACGCATTCCGCTTGTGTCCGGATGCAGCTTCGACACGCGCACGAATTTGTGCAGCCAATATCTATTGGCAATGCTCTCTCGCGAACTAGAAAAAAATTCTCCGTTCTCAAATGAAGTTATTGGGAACTAGTCTGCTGTATTCGATATACAAATAATGACACGATGTCTACAGTTGACTTCGGCACCGGCCGGCGAGAAAAATCCTACGTAATCAATTGGTAATCAGGCCGGCCGGCAGCCAGACGTAGTGTGAAGATGCCGTTCGCCAAGTACGGTTTTGCTGGTGCATGTAAAACGACCTTAGCACTTCAAAAAATTTATTTTGAAAAAACGTTCTAAAAGCAAAATGTTGTATTAACACGTTAAAGCCGAGGTATTATAATGATAAATTGTAGGACTAGTCTTTTATTTTTTTTAATTCTGTTAGTTGAAGGGAGGAGAGGATGACATTTTTATGTGTCGCAAAGGTGGGGGGAGGGGGCAAAGACAAAATTCATGCTTTGCAGCATTCTTTGGCAGCTCCATCTTTCCCCCCATGGTCGACCCCTCCCCTTATTTTTTCTTTAAATAACTAGTAAACGAACTGCACGACAGTAGTGTCCTGCTAAGGCCATCAGACCCTTGAGCTATACTCACAGCCAACACAGCTATATCGGTGGGCTTCCGTCCATGGTTGAAATAGAACAGCGGCTCCATCTGTCGGCTGAGTCGAAACAGAACAGCTCCATCTGTCGGCATTTATTTCGGTTGTTCCGCGCGAAACAATGGCGTATTCCTTTACGTGTTTTAGTGATGCAGTAATTAAATTGTTGTATCGGACGTACGTAACGTATTCCTACCGTAATTCTTATGTTTAGTTATTGTGTAAGTGATCCAAAAGTAAAACATGCATGTCAAAATGGATGTAATTGCCCTTTAATTCAATTAAAGATATTTGCGATTCTTTTAAAGATATCTGTAATTCATTTAAAATATATATCTGCAATTCAGTTACAAATATCTTTAAGATGAATTACATATATATGTCATTGAATTACAGATATCTGTAATTCATTTGAAGATGTCTATAAAGGGCACGTATTTACCGATACCTTTATATGAATTACGCATATCTCTAATTCAATTGCAGATATGCTATCTAACTAAAGATATCTGCAATTCTTTAAAAACATCTGTAATTGAATTACGGATATCTCTAATTGAATTACGGATATCTCTAATTGAATTACAGATTTCTTAATTCAATTGCAGATGTCTGCAATTCAATTATAGATAATTTGTAATTCGTTCATACCGCGGAAACTCAAAGCCGAATAGCCCCTTCAAACAACTTCTCCTAAAAAAATTTTTTAAGAGAAGTTGTCTAAAGGGGCTGTTCGTCGTCGAGTTTCCGCGGTATGAACGATGGGGCACTTCGGAATCGAGTTACATCAATAAACACGAGCAGAGAACTCTTCACTACGCAAGGAATAACAATGCTGTCAACAATGACATCTTTGTCGCATTGTCGACCTTTCTGAGCAAAAGAACGTCAGCACGATTCGTTCTTTGTTGTGTGCGTGCTGTACTATTGTTGTCGGACTGAGATCGTGAAATTGGGTGATAAATAGGTTATCAGCCATTTTCCTCGGAGAGATACAACAATGGCTCGGCCGTGCGGGCCTCGACATTGTTATATCTCACTCCTCGGAAAGGTGGCTGATAACCTATACTAGGAGAACTTTCACTAGGGTATATTACGGCAAACGGCTTTACGTTGCTCTTGTAGTGCTTGGGGCTACTCGCCTTATAGAATGGGTTCGCTAACGCGTATTACAGAAAATCGGCTTATGCATATAACACAAAACTCTAATATATCCACACAAAAATGAGGTATGGATTTCACCTTAAAACTCTTATATTTCGGTATCAAAGGTCCCTTATGAAATTTTAACCAATTCGGAACAAAATTACATATGTTATTGTTTCCCGTACAGACAAACACTGTAACGTCGATAATTAAGGTAGAGTAACAACACAAATTAACTTATGTTGGAATACTAAGACTTACTCGTGCCTAAATGTTAGACTTTCGTTACGTCTTATCATCAAGCTTACTGATACTAAATACCAATCCAGCTGTATTTCTTCTTAAACGCACTTAAGACCCACAATAAGAACTGGCGAGGTCTAAGTTTATGGTACCAGGTTAAAAATATAGAATTCCGTAGAACTTGGTCTCTATAGAGTTCTCACATTTCTCCTTTGACCAGGTGGGATGTCGGCCTCGATCCAACCTTCCCTTGGTTTATATAAGGCGACCATTGCATCATAGCTAAAAATAATTATGAGGTGTAAATAAGGGTAATGGCTAAAAATAGATTGAGGTGTTCTATTCCAAGAAAGGTCCAGTCTATGACGCATTTGAGTGCATTCACCGTATAGACACCAGACGGTCAAGGAACGGATCCAACAGCCCAATGTACCTGTGTAGGTCAGTCTGTGGCCTTGCCACTGACGTCACAGTCTACTCTTCTTAGAACCTTTTCCCCATCTTTCCTTGTACCTTATAACCTAATAGGAAATGGCTTCTGGGCATAGCCAGGCCGTTACAACACACAAACAAACACACAAAGTTCAAATTCCAGTATAGTATTCAACCTCGCTCGCCTCGCTCACTCGGCCAGTCATTGTTAGTAATTGGAATGGTTTAAATCTATTGGGAAATTTGACTGTGTAGATTGTTACGTATGGTCGAAATCCTTTTACGATGCTGACGACAGAATTTATGATAATTAATGAACCGTCATGAAGCAATTCAGTCTGTGCCCAGCTATCTTTAACGTTTTCTTTACTTAATGGCTTTTGTTTCCCCGATCATTTTGTATTGTATTACATTTGGAAAGCCACTACGAAGACTAATCTGCAAAGAATTTTAACTTTACAAAAGAAGTCAGTTCGACTTATTGCTAAAGTACCGAGCAGGGAGCTTACTCTGCCCTTGTTTAAACCACTAGATCTTCCACGGATTGACATTGTTTTTAAGTATGCTGTGTGTATATAGGGCAGTGACACAACGTAGTATTATTGTTGTATAACTATGATGGAGCCTTAATGGGTTAACTGCAAGGGGCACTGCGGAGAGAAACAGAAAGGCGTCATACAAAAACCGATGCTGTTGAGAGTGATTTCTTAGACCTAAAATGCGCGATTTTTGTTGTTGGAGAAAACAACGTTATTTTAAGCCTAAGAAATCCGCTGTTCCGTTGTTTTTCCCTCCATTTTTATGTAGTACACCATGTAGTTATGCCCTCCAAAACCCATACTGGTGCCAATATGGTGGCAAATGTCACTGCTCTATACAGGGTGGTCAAAAAATCTGGTCACAGCAAACGTGTCAGGAAGTATTGGTCGTAGAAAGGTAAGGGTGATGTGTTGAAATATGTCACATGTGGCGAATCCCATGGCATCAACTGCGAACTACGAACTACGAACAAACCAATACTACAACCAATACTTCCTGAGATGTTTGCTGTAACCAGACGTTTTTTTACCACCCTGTAATATGTCCAAATCTTTAGAGGAAAAATGTTGGGGAGCGTTCGTCGATGACGTAATAACAATAGAAGGTACTGTGATACACTCACACTCACAACACCCGCAAAATGATAAATTTGTTCCTCGTAAATGTAGAACTAACTATGGGAAAATGAGTCTTACACTGCTCCCAGTGTGGAATGCTTTACCAAAGTCAATTTCTGGTAAGTTAAAACTGTCGAAATTTTGTGAGTTTCGTTAGAAAATATTTCATTAACTCGTACAAATCGTTGCGAGTGGTTCCGCCCTTCAAAGGTGTGATATCAACACACCAAAACATTCGCCAACTTAATCGCACCGAATAATACTTTGGACGTTAAATGAAAACTTGAACACTGCTACCGAAAATAGAAACGTTCTAGTTTTCATTTGACATTCGAACTATTAAGCGGTGCGATTAACTTGGCAAATGTTTTGGTGTGTTGATATCACTCCTTTGAAGGGCGGAACCATTCGGAACTTGGCGGCTCCTTTTACCAGTTTTGGTTTTTGATATGATATTTCATTAACTTGCACAAATCAAGCATGTAATATCGTTCGGTGTTTTATTATTATTATTATTATTTTTTTTTTGCCGAGTGTTCGTTTTGATTAATTTGTTGTGTTTCCCTATAGGAAATGTTTTTTTTTATTTTGTGTGTTATTTGTCTGGTTCATTGCTAAAAACATACGATTCCTCATAACGATTTCCGTCATGTAGCGTGTGCTTCATGAAAATAAACTAATTATCATTATTAGTACTAGGACCGGCCCCCCCCCCCCCCCCTTACATGGCCGGTTTAATAAAGCATTGTTGTGATTTCCCGTCAGCAGTCGCCCAAGCTTTCATTAGCTTTAGTTAGATTCAGGGTTAAGAAACATGACGTCATCAGTACTGTGGAAAACACTGTTCGAATCATTACTTATGCCACAGACAATTCCGTTTGACAAACAGTATAAGAAGTATCGAGATTCCCACTGTGGACGTCAATATCATTGCGGACACACACACACACACGCACGCAAACAAACAAATATTACGATCTTAGTTATATAGATTATATTTTTTACACTTGTGTGTTCTTTCCTTTGCAGATGCAGATACACCTTTCGCGTCGAGTTATTACATGAACGCTGTGTGGTGCAGTGCCACGTTTTTCTGGAGCCTCCAGTTGACGTTAGATTGTCTTGCCATTCGTAGGGACCTGCCCCTTGGCGATCCAGACCACCTCTACGGCACTGGACGGCCTCCAGTTGCGGCCGATACCTGGTCAATTTTTCCTTCCCTCGAAGGCCCTCCATCACCTTCACTCAAGAGGGGACCGCACACGGCCTGCGTTTCTGCAGGGCGACGATGGACTCTTAGAGGAACCGGGGATATGACAGCACTACAGAGGTCAAGTCAGCCCCCACCACTGGAATTGTGATTTATAAATTTTGTGCAACGCAACATCACGACAGAAATAAAGATTTTGTGTTAGGATTAAACGATGGTCATTAAAAGGGATTTAATTCGTGGTGACATCAACGTGTTATACTTCGGAAGAGAATGACTGCGATCTTTGAATAGGTTTGCGGTTTGTTTTGCCCAGCGCCCCGTAGCACTAGCCACGTTTGGCTCGAGTGGCAAACCTGTCCCCCCCCCCCCCCGATTTTGCCAGAATTCGGAAGGAATTTTGGAGGGATACAGAATTTGATCAAAATAGATCAAAATAGTCATTTATCAATTATACCAAGAATTTATAGGATTGGGGGAGGAGAATTTGTGACTGACACCCAACAGTCGGGTTCAGTCTTAGTTTATAGAGGGCGCCATGTGTTTTATGTGGGTATTTCAATTCAGTTTTTAGCCTAAAATAAAACTAAACTAAATGAAACTAGCTTGCTTTTAATTATTATTTAGCGTACCTTAGTTGTAATTTAGTTTACTTTAGATTTGGGCTGAAAAATGAGCAAAAATTATCAGATGGAACAGGTGGCGCCCTCTGAAAACTCGGACTGAACTAATGGGGACCGATCTAACGTGTTTCAAAAGGGATTTTTTAGAGTTACAAATTCTCCTCCCAAACCCTATAAATTCTTGATTATACTAAGAAGCAGGCTTTGGGCCTACTGTAGGTGGAGCAAACAATAGGCCCAAATTTCAAATTTATATTCAATGTTTATTTTAATAACTTCACCATATTTGTTAATACTCCTTAAAAATCTGGGTTGAAATACTCACCCGGCTAAGTTTGGGCTCTTTGTTTTGGTTTAACGTACTGCCGCGCAAAGCAGGGCTTTTGTTTAACTTTACTTTTTCAGGTATAGGCCTAAGCAATGTAGCGTATTTATTTTACACTTTCATATGCTTTAAATTGCTTGTTATAGTGGTTTTCGGTTTCTAAGTGCTCTTGAGAGCTCTCTAATAGCCCAAAATGGACATGCTCAGTATATTCTGAAAGGTGAGAAATTAATCCAAACCAAAATTGTGCATATAAGAGAGATAGGTACCGTCCTACGCCGGTCTAAAGATGAAGTGGTAATGGCGTAGCGGCGAAAACGTTCGTGATTTACGAATTCAAAGTGCTCTTGCGACCAGAGTTGGTACGGGTTACCGAGTCACGGGTCAAAGATCTAAACCCCGTGTGACTCGGAAGTGACCCGTTGACCCGCCGAACTGGATTGACCCGCCAGTCCACAATGCCATTGTCTGCCACCAATCAGACATAGAGACACAAACGCGGATTCGTCCTTTTCTGGTGACGTAAATACAAGAACGCCCACAAGGTGGAATGTATCTTTAACCTGAGAAATGTGGTGTAGTGACTTTTGCAGATATACCCATCAATGGAGGTGGTGGAATTATAAGCAACCTTTTTTAAAAATTGTCATTACAACTACAAAGCATACAAAATTCCCCTCCCTTTAAATTATCACTCGTCACGAAATCATAACCACACTGCACTCATGGTATCTTATTACTCAGGAGTTTAGGTGAGTACACACTCTTTTTTGGTTTTACTACGACTATACGTCGTATTGTAGTGTTACTTTTTCCCCATAAAACGTTTGTTAGTGGTTAACTCTTCACTGTCAACTGATTAGATCAATTTCGGATCATACCGGGTCATCGGGTTACGAGTCTGGAATATTTCGGGTCGCCGGGTCAAAAACAGTGACGTAACGGGAATGAGGCAGAGGAGGCAACCGCCTCCGGGCCCAGACTTGGGGGGGGGGGGGGGGCCACACTTTGGTGGCCCTTTGAACTTTAGCAAAATGCTTAAGGAAAAAAACTTTACAAATATTCAAATCAAGGCCAGTGAGGGGGGGCCCTCACTAGCCTCAATTTGAATATTTTTAAAGTTTTTTCCTTAAGCTTTTTGCTAAAGTTCATTGAAAGTTGTGTATTGTGTGGCAAAAACGTGACTATATTTTAGTATTCTTTTTTTTTTTGGTTCAGGTTAGGAGGAGGGAAGACTCCACTGGGCTTTGTGTGGCAAAAACAATTTTTTTTTGTTATTTTGTTTTGTTGAAAGTGAGTGAGGGGTCCATTCATGGGCTCTCGCCGTGTGGAGGCAAAAAAAAATTATTTTCTGGGAAGGTTTGGGGGCATGTTCATTTTTGTTTGGTGAGGGTGGGATGGGGGTCTCCAATTGACTATCGCCTTGTGTGGTAAAAACGTACTTTTTTTTTAATGAATGTGGGGCTCTCCACTAGGCTCCCGCCTCCGGGCCCCTATTTTGAAGTTAGTACGCTATACTAAAAAAATGTGACCCGTATCAACTCTGCCTGCGAGCTCTGTAAAACACCGAAATGGAAATTCTTAGGATAATTCGAAGGTGATGACGATCTCTTCTTTCCAACAAACCAAACCAAAATTGTTTGGCTTAGGTAAGAGACTGTCCCTTTAAAGGTGAAAATGTAAGGCGCAGCAGCGAAAGCACGTGGTGATTTTCGGTTTTTTAAGTGCTCTTGCGAGGTTTATAAGACCCCGAAATCGACACGCTTAGGATATTGTGAACGATGGGCATCTATACTTTTCATAATCCTAACTAAAATTAATGAAGTTAGATTAGGAATTTTCATGACCGTTTAAAGGTGCAGTTTTCAAAGTGCACTTGTGATATAGTCATCTTATTTGCATTTGTATCAGAGCTACAACCTCCGACCATTCAGAATATCCTAAGCATGTCCATTTTGGGCTATTAGAGAGGTTGTTAGAGAACTTTGAATTCGAAAAACACCATATACTTTCGCCGCTATGCCGTTGCCTCTTCACCTTTAAACGGACGTAGGACGGTCCCGACTTAAGATAAATAATTTTGGTTAGGATTGATGGAAAGAATAGATCCAAAACCTTCATAATATCCTAAGTATGCCTATTTTGGGCTATTATAGAACTCGCAAGAGCACTTAGGAATCGAAAACCGCCACACGATTTCATTGCCACTTCACCTTTAAACGGCAGAAGACTATCCCTACGTATGCTAAACCATTTTGGTTAAGATTGATGTAAAGAATAGATCCCCGAATATTCTAAGCATGTCCGTTTCGGGCTATTAGACCGGCCACAAAACCACTTTGAAATCGAAAATCGCCATTACCTTTCGTCTCTACGCCATTACAACTTCACCTTTAAACGGGGGTGGAAAGGTCCCTATCTAAGCTAAACAATTTTCGTTTGAATTGATGCAAAGAGTATATCCCCACTTTTCAGACTATCTTAAGCATGTCTGTCCATTTTGGAGTATTAGACAGCTCGCAAGAACACTTAGAAACCGAAAAACCCTTTAAGAATCAATTAAAAACAGCAGCACTCATGCGAACTAAGGATGGTAAACTTGAAACACGATTTTGGGGATCAATTGTTGCTTTTACATAACAGCCGAATATCACCTTTCCTGTCCAGAATTGTATGCTGCTTGTTTTTGTTCAACATTATGCTTTTGATTTGCTGATGATTAAGGAGTTACAGCCAAAAAAAACAAAAACGTGTCCGGGAGTTGGAGGGGTAAGCTATCCCCCCCCCCTTCCCTGTCCCTCCACCCTTGGGAGTTTTGAAGTTGCTATCATATCTATTTGTTTCCAGTTACCCTTCATGTGCGGCCATACCAAATGTCATGCTTTTCACGCAAAATACAATTCCTTCAATTTTGGGCACGAAGCTGCCCTACTGTGAAGGCACTTTACAGACATCAAAGACAGACACTCGATGCTGCCACAAAGTCGTTCATGCTTGTTATGTCCCGAGTAAAAAGCAGCGATAACGTAGTTCACACCATAACCACGATACAAAATATAATCGTTTACACTACACGATAAAGAATATGGTCTAGTGACAGGTCACTGTAAAGGCCGTATTTCGCCCAAATCTCCCAACAAAAAATCTTAAAAAGTAAATACAAATACAAGGTGCTTTATCTACATCATTAAAAACATACAATGTCCGTGCGTAATTGTACGCCTATTCCTCCTGAAGTAAGGTTCCTGCAAAGGTAAGAGTAGCAGACCTACTTTCTTCACTGTAACCTGATGTCTGGATCGTGCAGCCTTGCTTTTTAATGTATGCAACTTTTTTTGCAACTTCAGACATTCTTCGGAATGATATGAACGAACTGACAGAAATAACTGCAATTAGCTAGTGAACTAATCATTAATGTATCGACTTTGTATTGGCTCTGGAGATGAAATAAACCCCACGATAGGCCGAAAGGCTCATTGTTTTACTTGGTAACAGAAATTAATTAAACATGGCCACCGAAAATTCGCACCCTGATTTGTGACAATCGAGGGACAATTTTGGTAAATAGCGTACCATGTTTAATTAATAAATAAACCCCATGTGAAGCATGGACCGACACCAATTAAGTGAGCCAAGGAAACGATCTGGCCAGTTTTTAAAAAGCTTGTCACGCCAAAACATTCATTAATCAAATAATTAAACTCGAGAACTCGGCTGTTGTCAAGAGGGGTGGCAGGAAAAGTTGTTTGGTTGGTTTCTGACTTACCTTCGAAGAAAAAGTGGTGAGTTTTGAGCTTTTTTTTGGGTATTTTCAAGTTTTCACTACACAACGTCTTCCAAATAGGAGTTTAGGAGCACCCCTGGTTACTATTAAATACAATAAGTAATTTTTAACACTGATCCGGTGAGGTAAGGTGCTTCTAAACTCCACCTTGGTGGGCGTGGTAGTGACATCCTGAAAACACCCCCGAAAGAACTAAATAATACTCAACCATTTTTTCTTAGATACCTGGTTTTGTTATTTAAGTTGGTTTCAGTTGTTGTAAGTGTTATTTCAGGTTGATGGCCGAAACACAACATCGTTTCCATAGAGCTGAACGCAAAAACGTTTTTTAGCGAAATTCTTTTGAGAAGTTCAGTTTTAGGATGTTTTGATTTCTTTTGAATCAAGATTAATTTTCTTTCGATTGTTTTAAAAGGCTTCATTAATATTTTCTTTCTTGAAATTGCTTTTGTTGTACGGCTTCTTTTTTTTTTCATGTTTCTTTCTGTTGTCAACTTTTCTGTCTCTGATTGGAAGACTTTAAAGATAATGTAAGTCACCCAGTTGTTACATCCTGAAATTGTTAAAAGCTGCACTTCCCTTAGTTTAATTTTCCGAATTTTCGGTAAAGTTCGCAAAGTGACTCGTGAATCCAAAAAATGACCGATATGGTTAGGTTGACATCGACGTCGATTCATCCCTTTTTTCCGACGAACAATGTGCCTCTATTTGTTCCACACGCACATCACGTTCGCTTAACCACCATCTCTGTTCTCCATGGAGACTATCCCGTTTCTTTTCAATCAGCATCACCCAGAATGCAGCCGAATGGTCAGCGTTTGGCATTCGGTTGATGACCTGCTGCCCCTCACGGATTACGCAACGAATGGCCGTTCCTCCACTCAGATGAACTCTGCTGCACCTTGCAGCCGACAATAGAAAAAAAATGAAATAAAATGAAGCCACCGATGTTACTCATCGACCCCATAATGTCCGATGCCATTCCTGGACCCACGTCACGAACCATGTCTTCCTCATTCGTCCTTTTCAGTTCCTTGACAACCTCGCTCGAACATTCTACCAATCAGCCCATATCCACGAATGGAACTGTACTGCCTCCCAATCGAACATCATCTAAAAAGGAACACACTATTCAGTCAATGCCTCTCGTCCCACTTCTCCTCACATTTAAACCGATTGACCCACGTTCGACCGCACTCCGAGGCTTGCCTAAGTCCGAAAGCTCTTACGCGTCAGCTTCGCTCCCCGAATGGAAAGAAGCTTTCAAGACGAATGCCACCTTCCGCCAGCACTCTTCTTCCTCTGCAGCTGAATCAACGAATGGAAAGAAGCTTTTTAGACGAATGCGACCTTCTGCCTGAAATCATCTCGCTCGACAGCTGGGTCAACGAATGAAAAGAAGCCTTCAACCTTCAAGACGAATGATGCCATCCACCTGAAATCATCTAGCTCTGCAGTTGAGTCAACGAATGGAAAGACGCAACATGACGAATGCGACCTTCGCCTGAACTCGTCTCGCTCGACAACTGGGTCGACGAATGAAAAGAAGCTTTCAAGACGAATGCCGCCATCCACCTGCACACATTAGCTCTGCAGCTGAGTCAACGAATGGAAAGACGCAATCAAGACGAATGCGACCTTCCACCAGAACTCGTCTTGCTTCACAGCTGGGTCAGTGAATGGAATGAAATTTTCAAAACGAATGCCACCTTCTGCCAACACTCACCTTGCTCTGCAGCTGAGTCAGTGGAAAGCAGCTTTCCAGCCGAATGCGCCCTTTCGCCTGAACTCATCTGGCTCAAAAGTTGGGCCAACGAATGGAAAGAAACTTTCAAGACGTGTGCCGTCATCCACCAGCACTCATCTTGATCTGCGTCTGGGTCAACGAATGGAAATAAGATTTCAGGACGAATGTCACCTTCTTCCTGCTTCTCTCATTCATGGCTAACAACCACGTTTTCAAGGGATCCTTCAAAGATAGGCATCTCAACTCGAGACACAGTCTCATGGTTGGCTTGAGCCAACTCATTGAGTGAAGTTTCATGGTGATGGCCGCCCAAACATTGCCCCTCCCCCCACCCCCTGGCAGGGCCAAAGCTTCGAGGAAAGATTCTCGTCGCTGCATTGAGTGAAGATTTTACGACGATTGCCGTGTTCTATACCATCACTCGTCTCATTCTTGGCTGAGCTAACGAAATGAGAGAAGTTCAGACGAATGCAGTTGACTTCTACCCAGTGCTCTCTTGGGACTCTGGAACACTCCCTAGAACCCTCCTCACTCCTCTCCTCTGGACGGCAAGACGAATACCATTGTTTTCACGGCAGCTCGTCTCTCTCGTGGTTTGACCCCTGGGTAGAGTCGTCTATTTCTTCTTTTGTGGACGTCCGCCCAGTGCTCCCTAGCACCCTTGTGCTGCTTTCGCCAACGACCCAGCTTCTGGAAGATAAGACGAATGCCGTTGCAAGATAAATGCCAATTAACGAAGCCACCAAAACTCCTCTGGGAACTCTTTCACTTTCGGTCAACCAACCAACAACTGATCCACATCCACCAACTGATCTGCCAATCTCTACGCTGGAACCATCAACTGAGGAATTCTCTTCAAACATTGATGTCGCTTCTCTCCCTCAAGATCGCACCTCGAGATCTGTGCCCAACACTGCCTCTCGATCAGGTGACCCACAAATCTGTGCTCCTGAAGCCACCACTCGCCACGAAATCGAACCACCGAGTTCTCCAGCACTTGATCGGTCCACAATGAAATCGTCCATAACTAAAGCAATCACTGCTGACGCTCCACTCTCCCCCTAGCTTCACCTCCAGCGGCTCCACCTGAAGTCGAGGAACCTGTAGCGCCACTACAGGAAATGTTCGGCCTGGACGACGATGATGAAACCACTATCCAGGACTGCAACGCTGTACCTCTGGGAGTTTCACCCTCAGTGATTTTTCATAGGCCGCCAACTCTCAACAAAGAAGCAACAACGGCCACTAAAAAAATGTTAAAACAATTGGAAAAGAGTTCGTCAAGGAACAAACCATAACACGGAACCCTTGCAGCGAATATTAGCACCTTTTCCAATCAACTGTCAACACGAAAGTCACCAGGGAACTGCGAAACCGAATTGATGTGGCACTTCAATAAAATCGACTTCCAGTCGAATCCCATACCTAGATGCCAAGCTGCTCGTAGAAGCCAACATCCAGCTCTAGGCCGAAGCGCCGTTTTTTACCCTTTCATCCGGGATGATCCACGGTACTCCTCTCATCCAAAATGGACCTTCCGTCTGCTCTCCATGCCACTTGGCATCTCCAACTTTGACCAAACTGAGCACAGTTTATCCCACACCATCACCCATGCTGAAATAATTAACGACACACAACTTGTATCTGCTTAAAACTCTACCATTGCATCTTGCCCACAACAGAAACTTTACGGATTCAGCGTTTGGCAATATGACAATAATAACACATCACGCCCTCTTCATCCAGACCTTCAACCTCACACATCGACGAACTCCCTGGATCTACCATGCACCAGCTGCAGGCTTAAAGAAAAATTTTGCACCTATGGATTTCTTCAACGCAACCTGCAAAATTAAGAACTAAATCGATCAAACCTCTTCGGACTTGAACATTCCGCCGAGGACGCAACCATGCAAAAAAAAAATGTAACCATCTCTTGAAATAACAACCAACCCTCCTCAGATCGATGATATCCTTCCAACAACCACTCAACCTTCAAAACTAATGAAGTCTCACCACCCCACCTCCACCCCGCCTGACAACTTCAGAGGAGATGGCAGGAGCCAAGAAAACTTTAAAAGCAATCTAGCCTCATCGAATGCTTTCTCCTCGGCGTCGAGAAATCCCCAAAACCGTTTGAACCAACAAAAGAAAGAATCATCATTAACACGCCCGGAAACATGACCGGAAACATGACTGGAAATATGACTAAGGAAGCAGACATCAAAGAAACCACATCACACCCATCCAGTATCCCACCAAGAAGATCAAGCCTGCATCATCCACGTTCCACGGAAAGAGCTAACTTTTCGTACTTACCCTATAATGCACAAGAGACCATCTACCATCCCCAACAAGCATTTCTTTTTCATATAAAAAAAAAACCTTTTCAAACAAAGTGCTTGCGGAGTGTTTGTCAGCTTGCAACCCTAGGAGACCGTCCAGAAGGTGCCCGCCACCAGGTCAGACGAGGTCGACTATCAATGCAAAAATTGACAGGTATAGTATATTTTCCAGCAGCAAGAAACGTAAATTTGCCGGCCCCCATGAAGGCTAGCTGAAATTTGTTTCTTTTGCTAACGAAAATGTACTATACCTAACCCTCCCTACCTCCCCTCTCGAGTCACCTTCTGACAAAACGAGAGAACGAAAGATGCTAATGCTTTCGAGCCGAGCTCTTTTATAGGGAGGGCTGCGCATGCGCAGTTGGGTTGACAAGCTAGCCGGATCCGAACAACTTAAATCCTCAATAGAGCATAGATTCAAAAATTGACAGGTAGTGTATTTTCCTTAGCAAAAGAAACAAATTTCAGCCGGCCTTCATCGGGGCCGGCAAATATACGTTTTTTTATAAAGGGCACATCTGCGGAAGTGTCTCTTTCAAATGAGTTAATAAACGCTGAGCCTAGGACAAATGGTTTAGTCTATAGAGACCATTCTATAAAAGTGTCAAAATAAGTCCACCACCACCACCAACACCATCACATTACACAAAAATGAAACTCACGATTCCAGCTTAAGTCAAGATCTCCAATGCGACACATCGGTAATTCATAAACTTTAACATGGGATACCGAGATCAAACCTTACAGTACAGACTACCGCCTTTACTAATACTTGGCACGTAAACTCCTTTTTTGTGGCAGTTCTGATAACTGCTCTCAAACGCATTCATTAAAAAAAAAAGCGGCTAGAGCGACTACCTAGTCGCATCCGGTCTTCTGTACAGTTCTGCCACTACCAATGGTGAGGCGCACACCTCTATCACGCATTGCAACAGCTATCTCTATTATATAATCTAAAAGCAGTAACCATCAGAACTGCTGATTAAAAATGTGTTAGCTTTTAAGTTTATTTTAGATTTTAGGCGTAATTAAGCTTTAATTTCGTAAGTAGCAGCTAACGGAGATTTGATCTGTAGTACGCCTATTTATTTTTGCAACACGGCGCGCCTTCGGGCACACAGTTACAGTGTTAAACGTAACGCGCAATGTAGCCTACATAGATCGATGGTAGTAGGGAAGTGACGGGAGACACGCTGTTGATGAAGCCAGCAGCAACTCGTAGCAACTTGACGTTGCCGTGGTAACGTGATTTTAGGCCTAATTTTCCTTTTTCAGCCCTCATTTTTTTAAATACAGTTTTAGTTTCGTAAGTAGCAGATAGGCCTAATGGAGAATCTGGTTCGATGGTAAGCCCATCCATTCATGCAACAATGGGTGTCGAGACTATTTTAAACGAAGCTAAAATGCGTTTGTTTTTACGGCTGCAGTGTTATCCTTATGCATTCAATTCGACGATCAAATGTTATTATTTAATTTAGTTACGTCGAAGAAGTATATTAGCTATAAGGAAGTAACGATGTTTTAATTGCCATGTTATTTAACTAACTTTTGACACTAAATCTAACGTTGTAAACAGTGGTCGTCAATTTCTGGTACCGTTGCGAAGTTCAAAAAAGCGACGGACGGACAGACAAATTCGTTGCAATAGTCTATTCAGCTGGTACGGCTGTACAGAAGACTAACTGGGGGGGGGGGGATTAGTGAGCAACAGTCGTAGTTCCAAAATTCCAAAAACAGAGGGATAATCCCAGTAACAAAATTACAACAGAGAAAAGTATTCCGACAAAGCGAAGCTGGTAGCGTCATACATTTCTGAATATAGAGCAGGCACAATAATGCAACATTCACTGCGGAGCTATCATCAGGAGCCAGTCGTTGAGCTAGCTGCAAGTGGCATTGGAGGAAAATTCAGATAAAAAGCAAAGGCTTCTTTAGCAAGCCAGTTGCTATGAGAGCGATTTTCTTTTAAGCCTAATAAATCCGCATCACGGTATCGTCTCAACTAAAGACGCCGTTGTTAGTCATCTGCATTTTCTTCCAATGACCCTTGCAGCGAGCTGAACGACCGACACCAGATGCTAGCTCCGCAGCCAACATGGCGTTATTATCGCTGTTATTACCAACGCTTAGTCGTAAATGAAGAAGTCTTCTGCACCGTCCTGGTAAGTTATTATTGTCGATAGACGGGACGGAAAGCCAAATGGGTTGCAATTGTCGATTTATGAGTCAACCATTCTGAGTAATTATGTATTTTAACCGAACCACTCAAAATCACTCAATTTTTTTACTAACCCACGCAGATCTTCATCCTCTTCCCATTTCAAATTTAAAAATCTGGGGGAAATGTGTTTTAAGTATGGGAAAAAGATATATTGAAAACACGTAAAACCACAGTAGCAGGAAAACCTGATTTCCATCGCAATGGAAGACACGGAAATTATTTCCCTTCCTCATGCATTTCCTTCTAAATTACGTGCCTGGCTCGCGCTACCGCGCTCGCTGCGGCTAAACATATAAAATCAGAAATCGCAACCAAACTCATTTCCATCTAAATTGAAGAAGTGCCGGCAACGCGAGCAAGGCAGCGTAGTTTGGAACCTTAGTTTCCGTTTTCTCTAAGTCACCTTTTCGTGCAACTCTGTATCCCCGAACATGGCCGCCGCTTCAATACGGCCGGACCGACTGTGTTACGTCGTTTAAAAACTTTTTTGGGAGAACTAAAGACGTGTTTGGAGAACTAAATAAATATCTTCCCCCTATTCTTATAACGTGAAATGAGAAGAGGATGAAGAACTGCGTCGGTAACTACCAAAACTTGAGTGATTTTGCGTGGCGCGGTTAAACTACATAATTACCCAATTCTGATTTAGCAACGTAAACCAATTAATTTGCGCTACAGTGGCCCAACGTACCAAAAACAACCAAAAGGCGCGGTTTTATATCAAAGGTTCCTTCAAAAACGTCGAACGTCGATTTTCTACCGGTACTGCGTATATCGGCGGTATCGGTTCTGACCGGATCAACGGGGTATCGCTCAGACGACTCATTACGAATTAGTTTATAGTAATGATTTAACATCACCCTCCCGTGTTAAAGCTATGTCCTTTGCCTATTTAGCGTGCCGTACTAGAGGCCAAAGCCACTGAAAAATAAATGCGGACAAACCAACTGCCAAAAGAAAGACTTGCATTGAATGAGCGAGTGAAATTCAGTGTATTTACAACGAATACAGAAGGCCAAGGTGAAAGTATTACGAATTAGAAAACAAAAACGAACCAGTTTCATGTATAAAGTAAGGTTTAACTGACGCGAAGCCAAAACAGCAAAGGAAAACAAGTAATCTTTCCTGTTAAGGTTTCATATACCGTAGGGTTCCTGTACTGTTTAGTCCACGTAAAACTTTACTACTGTATTCAACCACTCGACAACGTAAGTAAAATGTCTCGCCTGCTTTCGGGGCCCAATCTTTCAGCATTCTGCAAGTCAAGTCGTTTCCTTTCCGTTCATCCTGTTGAAGATACGTACACCACTTTTCAAGATTTCATATTCAAGATTTCAGAACTGCTGGTATTTCATTTTTATTTCCAACGACGTTTCCAGCTTTTCAAGGAGTCGCACGAACCCTGAATTACTCAATCTGTAAGTCTGTACTAAATAAAAAAAAAATAAATAAATAAAAAAAAAAAAACAAGCTCAGTCCGCGTAAGGTGGTTCAGAAACCCAATACGGTTAGCTTGACCTTGCATCTTTCTCGAACTCCTTGGGTTAGACGTTAATGGCTTGCAGGTAAATCTATTTCTAGATTGAGGGTTGAAATTGAATGAGTCGGGGAGAGAGAAACCTTGCGTGACTAGTCAGCAGATGGACAGACAGACAAACTTTCTCTTCCTATTGACCGCAGGCTATTTTGCCCCATTAATGGCGGTGAGGAGACGAGCCGAGTTGGGGTCATCGGTCTACAGGAAGCGAGTAACCAAAACTGGCTTGGCCTTGGAAAAAAAAATTGGAGATGATTATTTGTTGTGTGCGGAAATCAAGTCCGAAAACGAGTAATTTTGGTCGTAGATAGACAAGTGAATGAAAACGAAATTTCAAACGGGTGTGTTGATCGAATACTGTGTTTTGGGTTTGGCTGCACACGTTTTGGTGTCGTCCCTAAGTCGAAACGGTCGCGGATGCGAGAAAAAACATAAAACTGTTAAAATAAATAAATAAACAAATAAATAAATATTAAATAAAATTGTTTATTTGCTCCAGATAAAGAGAAAAATGGAAATGCAAGAGTCCAAGAAGGACAACTAATTAATAGCATGCCAAATTTTTAAAATAAAAACTTTAAATCTACCACTTATTTTATCCTTTTTCATATGTAGATTATGCTCGTCAAGTTTAAGATTTACTTGTTGAAAATTTTAATAAAATGTTACGGACAGGACGGTTTTCTGCCCGAAGTAGGTGAGCCCTCAGATCGCACTTGGCAAGAAGTTTCCAAAAGATGGAAAGCGGTGGGGCGGAGACTAAGTCGTGGCTCAAAGAATTCCATGCAGAGATCACTCTTAACGCGAAAATGGATATGCTGCAATTCAATTTAAATCCCTGATTAATGATCCTAAGATGGTTTCCCCGAGTCCTGGAATTAGTGCAAACGCCGAAAACAGTCAACAGGTAGCAAACAATGTAGAAGCAGTGTCTTTTTTTTAATGTAGGACCAGTGTTAGAGGATGATACCCCATCCCTTCTGGAAACCTTATGGCCATTATGTGTAATAACATTTCTATTTTATTTCTAATCTATTCTAATGTATAATTTTATACGTAAGGATTAAGTCGGCCTTCAGGCTTCGACATTCGAGAGTCCCTAACTTTCAAACACTGAAGCGCTGGTATTATTGTTTCTTACCTAGCCCAGGTAAATATTTTGTTAATCTCCTCTGAACCAATTCGATCTTGTTAGTGTGAAGGCAATACGGTGCACATTTACACACTGAAATGCCACGTTTCGAGCCTTGGAAGACTCTTTATCAAGCGTAACGTTTTTTTTTTTTTTTTGTAGCACAATGTTAAACGTCAAACATGATAAAAAAAAACACTTGAAGAAACATTAACTTATGTTTTTATATATATATATAGTTTAGTTGTTGCGTTTGCGGTTTCCTCCAACTGTTTTTACTATGTTTTGCGTTATGTATATATAGCCTTGTACTAAAAAAAATGTTATGCTTGATAATGACTTGTACTCGCTTGAAACGTCGCAATTTAGTGCACAACCGTGCACCCTTTTGGCTTTACACGTGTTTATATAAGAATCATTCGCCTCAGTCATTTATGTTTCGTAAATTTTATAGTAAATGTAATACAGCGGGTCGAAGGATTTTAAATTGAAAATACGCCGCAATAGTGCTGGTGCACAGTCATTCTGGATAATTTGTAATCCACGTTTGCCGTACCAAACCACTGACACTAAAATATTATGTAGCGCATCTATCAATTTTGGGCACTTCACCAAAAGTAAATAGGCCTACGCCACGATTCAAAGTATCTTTTTATACCACGCGCCATGGCTGTTTGCAGTGACGGGCATATCACGTGACTGGGCTAGTCCAATCAGACGCCAAACAGCCGTCGTTCTCGTTCGTCATTGGCTAACTCATGGTGACGTCACGGCAAACAGCCATAGCGCATAGTTTAGGCACATTGTACAATTGTTGTTAGCTCAGCTTTGATGCCCTGATCAGTATTCAGAGCATTATTATGCGTATTTGAAGGTAAAATACGTATTACTGAAAGTTACAGAAATGAAAAAATAGGCCCAACCGAAGCGATGTAATTTAATTGTCTTTTATTTGGCGCTTCTTAACTCTCGTCTTTGTAGGTGCCTTAGATCCGGAGGAACAGAGGAACAAACACGCACGTACACCGTACGTTTTTAATGATGTGTCCCAGTACCCGTGTGAATCCTTGCAAATATGTGGGAAAAAAAATTAACGAGCCGTCCGTGCTGGAATTGAAAAACTCCGTGAAAATACCTTATTTTTATCTATAGCTGCCTATTCGATTGCAGATATTGTCACTCAGTTTGCGAATGCTTTTCCAAATATCATCCCGTTACACTGACACATATCGATATTACAAAGAAAAACTTCAAGTGTACCTTGAAAAAAGGGTTATAAGATTGAAGTATCACTTTATTTGTTAATATATATAGATGTATATATATACGGTTAAACATTGAGGATTTTGAATTTAAAATTTCAAATGAACAATCGAGAAAACTGCTTTTGTTTAACTTGAGTGTTATTGTGCTAAACTATTTAAATTATTCTTAAAGCGCAACAGCTCTTAAACAGATACAATTTTCTGAATTGTACATCTGATTATTCAAGTTAAAAATCCGAAATTCTCATCCGTGTACATTTTTAGTAAAGTGAAACTTCATTTATATAATCATTTTTTTACGGCACACTTGACTTTTTGTTTGTAATCGTGTTCTTTTTTAAAGGCGTGCAGAAATGTGGACTAAAAACTGAAAAAAAAACTGGAATTAATGTTACTTTAAATTGACACCAAACGAATAATAATACGGGTGCGGGTGAATAATTCTTGGCTCACCAGCATTGTTAGGATTTTTTTATTCTTAGGCCGCCCGCGCACTGAGTGACTTGGCCGCGCGGCCAGGGCGCTGCAGCCAATGAGAATGCTTACCGTTTATGTAAAACCACGCACTAATCATTTCATTGGCTGCAGCAACCTGGCCCCGCAACCTGGCCGCGCCGTGGTTTTCAACCTATGGGCCGCGACCCCAAATGGCTTCAACATTCGAGGGTCCTTAACTTTAAAACATTGAAGCGCTGACCCCAAAAGGGGTCGCGATACATAAGCAGGAAAAAAAATTATTTCAATTTTTTAAAAATCTTTTAATCTTAAAATCTTTTTTTTTCCCTGAAATTTAATCATTAATAAAATTCATTAATTGTAAAGTACTTTTATCTCTTCTAAAATCTAATTCTAATTATAATCTCTCCATTCTAACAACTAATCTTTCTAATCTAAAAACAACTTTGTGGGCGTGACTTTGTGCCGGGGAATGCAAAAAAAGGGTTGGTTTCCTCGGTCTCCGCCCTGGACCCCGCTGGGGAAGCTCACAACGCTCCCCCAGACCCCCTAGTTGTGAAAACGACGGACGAAGGCATTTACTAGGGGGGGGGGGTCGCGGTTTGAAAAGGTTGGGAACCATTGCTCTAATGCTCAAAGGGTTTTGTAGCGAGCGTGTACAATGTTTAAAACAATATAAAACAATACAGGGTCGTTCAGGGTCATGTAACTCGGGAATGGCTCGACCAATTGAAAAAGTGGTTTCTTTGAGGATAAAGGAGAAGGAAATTTCTGGTTAGAGTCATGTTTCAGATTTTAGGTAGGTGCACTAGTTTTTTTTTTTTGAAACGGTGTCAGAACACGAACAAGAACAAGCACAACAAGTGAACACTGAACAGTGT
>JAHWFP010255510.1:0-15551 GCA_023313725.1 Lithobius niger
AAAATGTCTGTAATTCTAACAAATCTGGCAAATATTACCGAGATGAAAGGTTAACTGAAACAATGGATTTTGGAAAAATAATTAATATTCCGTAACTACCACGAAAACTAGTTTAAGAATTTACTTGTTTAGTACCATTGGTTTGTACCATTAACAAGTTTTTTTTTGTTTGTTTTTATGACTTTTATTTTATTTTTAATAAGTATTAAACAATTTTTATTGTGATATTCTAATGTATGTAATAAATGAAAATATAATTTTATATACTGTTTTTGCAATTTGGACATACAAGCTTCTTTAGCTTCGTGATCCTTTGTTTTTCTGACTCTATTTTGTATATTTTTTTTGTAACTGTAATAAATTTGTACGAAATTATTATTATTATTAACTTTATTATACCCGATCTTTTTAATAAATTACCCAAAAAACTTTTCTTCTTGACCAAGTTTAGTACAATGAAAAAAAGAAATAAAAAAGTGGTTAATCGGTAACTAAATATCTACATGTTTACTTGGTCAGCTTCACACTATCTTAAAATTTAACTATAAAAATACTAGAAAAATTTATGCGGAGAATTCAGTAGTGTTTCTCAACTTACTGGTTCTCAAGCACTCTGTAACCACAGTTTTGCTATGTTCACATATTAATTTTGTTTGTAATGATATTCACATACGCTTTATTTGCAATTATTTTTACTTGTTTTGATGTTCTCGGATGCTTATTTGTAACTATAAATTACTTTATTTTTTTAATGTAATTTACACTAATTATTCTTTGTGTTCGTCTTAAGTGGTAGAGTGCAATAGTGTTTAGCTAATGATATACTGTGGTAGTAAGTAAATCTCAAATCTAGACACGTTCTACTGAAATTATTCCTGCAGGATGTTAGAAATGAGTAAAGCTTGTATGACACTGACTATATTTCTTTATTTTCTAGACCTACATAACCCCACCAAATTCACCATTCCATCTAAATACACGTCTCTTTCAACCATACGGATCATTTTCCATGTTTATCATGGAGTACCAAAAGGTGAGTTTTCAGGTTGCAAATTATTAAACTAGAGGGCTCCAATTAAATGTTTTTTTTTCTAAACGGCGGAGCCGCTTTTTGCTCAGTTAATTACATTTAAATTCAGTTGCAAGAATTTTTTTCATCAGCAAATAGTATTGTTGTGCGGTCAAGGAAAGTCCCAACAAGAACAACGAGAACAACAACAGTAATTTTAAAGAATATTTAATAAGATTCTGAACGTTATTAATACCTGCAGTTTAAGGGACAAATATTAAAAATCTGGGTACATGAGCAGAATACGAGCTCCTTCGCGATACCTTTCCAACTGAGCAATGCATATGCACCAGCCTTTCTACCATGCCTTGTGTAAGGGCTACTCCCCCTATGTCATCAACAAGCAAATGCAGTGATTGACACCGAAGAGAGCAAATTTTGATAACGTATGAGGACTAAAGTAATCCCCCAAAACGATATGGGGAAAAGTTGTTCAGCTGATCATTTTAGGTAATTCTAGTGGAACACGAATTATCACCCAATTTCACGATTTCAGTCCTCCTTCAACAATGGAACACGACGATATTGCAACAATGGTTTAGGACTGAGATGCAAAAGGAGGAGTGATATCGGATATCACGCCTGCTCTTGGATATCATGCCTGGATATCACGCCAGCTTATGAATTAAAGAACGTCATTCTTTCTCCAGATGTTAAAAAGGACTTTACAGCCTCGATTAAAATAAGAACAGCACCGTAAAAGGCTAGTTTTGGTTAGGCAATAAAAAATGCTTTCGTTTTATTTATTTAATTTTTTCTTGTAGCACGAAAACATTGCGACACTGAACTGTAAAGGTTATTTACGATTTAAAATTACAAACGATGTCGCAGCCTTGATTAAAATTTAGAACCGATTCTGTTTTCCTCGTCAGTCTGAACAGTGCAACCTTTTCTTAGTGGGTAGCTCTCACCCTACCCGACTCCCGTTGTCCGCTCCTCTTCCACTCGCTCCCCCCCCCCCGCCACTTCGCAAAAATCTTGACAAAGCCTAATGCTAGCCATTCTGACACAAACGTCTGTCACGGTTTTCATTATTTTTGATTTATTTATTAAATGTGGAGCTTTTCAACTTGAATTAAACCTAAGCCAAAATTATTACACATTGAGTATACGTTTATTTATCACTAATCGAGCCCATTTGGCTCTCCGTCCTATAATTACACGTTTATTGTTTTACCGCATAACTGTTCCAGATTCCGAAAGCACTCATTATCGTAACGAACGAATACCCAGTTAGACAACAAAGGTTCTCCGCTTTTATTTCTGTAAAGCCTAATGCCCGAAAACCGCGGGCCCTTCGAAGACAATGCACAAGGGCGTGCAGCGCCTGCGGGCGATTGTTTCAGAATGGCCCAAGGTTGAAGGTTTTAAGCGACTGAATATCCCGCTCGCGATAACAATTGAACAGCGTATACCTTGCCATTGTCATTGCTCGTACAACAATGTCTATCGCGCCATTCCAAAAGGTCTATTGTAAAACTATCTCTTGAAAAATTTTAAGAGAAGTTCTTTGAAGGGGTTATTCGTCGTTGAGTTTCCGCGGTATGAACGGTGACGGGGCACTTCGGAATCGAGTTGCAATCAATAACCACGAGCTGAGAACCTTTCACTAAGGAAGGAACAACAATGCTGCCAACAATGATATCTTTGTCGCATTGTCGACCTTTCTGAGCAAAAGAACGTCAGCACTATTCATTCTTTGTTGTGTGCGTGCTGTACTATTGTTGTCGGACTGAGATCGTGAAATTGGGTGATAAATAAGTTATGAGGCACTTTCCTCGGAGAGATACAACAATGGATCGTCCCTGCGGGCCTCGAATTGTTATTTCTCACTCCTCGGAAAGGTGGCTGATAACCTATTTATCACCCAATTTCAGGTTCCTTGTTTCAACCTCTGGTGAGATGGAAAATGCCCAACATGAACAGCTTCAACAAAATATTTAGAGGAAAATTCCCAACAAACCACAACAAAAATTTCAGTTGCTTTATTGTTTCGATCTCTAGTCTAGAGAAAAAATATCCAACACGAACAACAACAAAAGGAATATTGTGGTCACATTAAAACAACTTTTAAAGGGTTCTAGGCCTTAATACCCACATTATAAACTCAGTACGTTTCAGCTTAAGTGGTTTTAAAGGAAAGTAAAAAGTCGCAACAAGAACAACAAGAACATTTTAGTTACAGTACTAAAACTTTCAAAATACTCTGGGCCTTTCTAACCTACATTTTAACCCTTACAAATTTGCCATCGGTTCAGTGGTTCGATCTCCAGATGAGAGCAAAGATCCCAACAAGAACAGAAAAACGCTGGAGTCCCATTAAAATAAAGTACACAATATCTTGGGCCTTGTTAGTACCTGCGCTTTAAGTCCTGAAATTTCAAATTGGTTCATTATTTTGATCTCTATGAAAGAGCAAAACTCGCAACAACAACAACGTTAAAAAAAATAACGAAAGCAACAACAACAACAAAAGAATACTGTACAGATACTAAAATATCTTTTAAAACTGCCACGCCTTTTTAATACCTCAGTTTTAGACCATAAAAATTTAAATTCGATCCATTGGTTAAATCTCTAGGGTATAGCAAAAGTCCCGACAACAACAACATTAACAACAGCAAAACAACAACAACAACGGCAACAACAAAACGACAATAACAGCAACTACAACAGACATATTGAAGTGCTTTAAAATAACTTTCAAAATGACCTGGACCTTTTTATTGACTACATACTTTTTAAGCCATACAAATTTAAAATTGGTCCATTGAATCAATCTGTAGGTGAAAGGAAAAATCAAACAACAACAACAACAACATCAACAAGAACAACAAAAACAATTCAACAATAAAAACAAAAACAACAGTAGGAAATACCGATCCTATGGACGCCAAACGGTTTGATGCAGAGATATAATTATGATACGACCCCCAAATACAGAAGTTCGTTGTTTTATGTTAGTTCTAGGGTAAACTTTAGCTGTTGTATGATTCATTTGTAGGCAACTGGACTGAGGTGTAAAGTTGTATCCTGGCAGATATGGAACATAGTTTACAGTGAATGAACTGGGAACATTACTAGTTCTTTGTATTAGTAGTTTGCGATTTTATTTCCTACAGTGTAGGCATTTCGGATTGGAATACCTAGCAATATTGTCCCTCTTGCCGTCTGGCACTACGACTTCAACTGGTAGCACATTAAGCCACCACATAACCCCTAACACTCGTAACCTATTTGCCTCTTATTTTTTCCTTAAAGCTCATGTTAACAATACTTTAAAGTACAGTTCTGGTAAAAAAAAAACGCCCTTTTTCGTTATAGCGAGGGTCGTAATGACGACCATGGAGAAATTCAAGTATCTCGAAAACTACTAGACGGATTTTCATGAAACAAAGACTGAAATGATTATCAGATTGTCTACTGTATTTCTATCCTTATTAAATAACTTCGTTAACTGACTGAATATAATTGGCCAAGCGAGAATATCTTAATGATATCTGATGATATCTCGAAAACTAGTGGAAGGATTTTCATGAAACAAAGACTGAATTGCATGTTATATTTTGCTGCTTAATATTGCACGTCATACGTATAGAATGTAGCCTATATCATAAAAATTAATCCAGTTTTTGTTTGATTCTATTCTATCCAGTAGTTTATGAGATATGTTATTAGTTATCAACTCGTGTTGCTAGCTCGGCCAATTATATTTGGATACTTACCATTACATGTAATACGCATAGAAATATAGCTGATATTATAATAAGCAACGCAGTTTTTGTTTCATTCAATTCTGCCCAGTAGTTTTCGAGATATCAACACTTTCGTTCAGAGTCACATACATTAATCCTGCAACTTCTTCCGTATAACGAAGGCGATTTCTTGAACGGAACTGTACAAAATAATACATTTAAAACTTTTTTTGATGCTGCATTCCTAATGGGAGATCTTATTCAAACCTATTTCTCTTACAGATAACACGTTTAAATCGCATTAGCAACCCCTGTGTAACAACAGAGAAGGCCAATGAATGCTACGAAGAGTGCTTTGAAAAGGTGTTACTTAGGAGTAAAATTGCGTGCAGGTATATGTCATTGGGCTTGATGAGAATAACTGGCTGACGAATTTCGTTTACCTTTCTTTTCATAAGTAGGGATCTACATTTTTAAAAATTTTTATTTCAACTCACATATATTCAGAAGTGTAGCCTGGATATTTCAGCAAACCCTGGAGCACTTGCACTAGAAAAATAGTGCAGTAGTTTCGTAGAGTCAGTTCTTTCTTTTGGGGGGGGGGGGGGGGGGGGGGGGGGGGGGAGGGAGGTGAAAGTCCATTGCAGTACGTCATGCCGTCTGAAAATTCTCCATGATAAAGCAATGCTAAATCAAGCAAAAACGTTAAATAACCTAAATAATACGGGGATTACCTTTATTTGTAGGCTCGTATGTGTGAAATTCTTCTTCTGTATTAGAATAAAAAATAATACTAATGAAGAAGCACTAGGAAGCGAACATTATTTTTATCTATATATATAAAAGGCTAGGGTCGCACTGAGCAAAATCATCAGCTGTGTGTGCATAACAATCAGTAACAAACGTTTGTGTGTGCGTTACAACGTTTGTGCCCTGTAACAATCAGGAAGAGCTTTCAAAAATGGTTGAGAAACAATCAATGTCTGCACGATGGTTGCTGGGTTTATCGCACTTAGTGTCTGAACGGAAAAACAGTCAATTCAGCAACATAACAACAGCGTCATCCATTGCAAAAAGACATTTACTTCCCTACGAAAACCAAACAACAGGGGTTCAAAGGGAGGGGAGCAGGGATGTGGATATTCACACCACACAATGGGGGAATTCGCGGGGGGGGGGGGGGGTGCGGTGTAGAGGGGGGAGAGCGACCCCTCTGTAGGCACATGGGGGAAAATCTGGCCATGTACCGGGAGAATGTGGGGAGAGGGAGCCGGGGGAGGCGGGGAGGAGACAGATTGGGGGCCTCGAAGTTATTTTCATTTCGTGCTACCCTGTAAAGTATTTCACTTAGGTACGCGGGAACCAGCTAGACCTGCGTATGTTACGCCGGGGGTACAGCTAGTTAGTAATATTTATTGTTCGTATCGTTTGTTTAACATGATGGTTATGTCTTCCCGGTCCACTGCATCGGATTGTGTATTTCTTTAACTGTTTGCTTGCATCTACCTCATCTGGGCCTGTAGGTTAGATAGTTTTCGTAACCAATTGGAATGAGTTATCGACAGAGGGTGGGTTGCGAGGGTTAGGCTACAGTCCTAGCTATAATCTGCTAAAATGTCAAGTTGGAACAACTGCAGGTTCAGTTTATCACTCTATTAATTTAGTAAGCATGAACTCCAGTGGCGCGAACGTTGTTTTCAAAGTAAAGGTTGAGTCGGAAAATGGACTTCAGTCAGCAAAGCAGAAGTTAGGACGAAGCTATGAGGCAGTTAAAATGAAAGTCTTCATATTTTATCAGAAAAACTGTTGGGTTTCCGTCGGAAATGTTAATCTTACACTCCCCCTAACACGAATATTTCATCTTGGACGCCGTAAAGGTAAAAAAAATGTGAAGGATGAACAAGTCAATCGTTTTGGAACGGTCATTGATGGTGAACTATTGCAACTTTGAAAGTCCGCTGTGTTAGTAGTACAGCTATTTCAGACACTATTGATGCAGAAATGAAATCCTTGATGTTGCTGGTGTGGAATTGCTAAAAAACGCAATCTCGGCCAGTCCCCAACCGTGAGGAAGTTTTGATTTCTGCTAAGGTATTTGAGTGGCATATAACCGTAAGTTTTAGATACACATTTATGGATTAATTGTTTGGTTTATCCCGTGAAAACTGCAATGCAGTAAATTAGGTAAAACTCATTCGAAATCAACTTATCACACGAACCATTGTATAAATATCATACAGAATCGACTTATCAGCAAACCCGTTGTTTAAAAGTGATATTATATGGGATTTATCCTACACATTTAAACACTGAAAATGGCAAAAGCGTGGTCATAACAATTTAAAGTCGTAAGTAGTGATGGGCTAACCATCGACATTTTGCAGTGGGGTGTAGGGAGGGGGGTTTGTAGGGTGCGTAGGGGGATCTTGTTTGGAAGTCTGGGGGATGGTTGGGGTCCAAGGGCAGGGAATCATCCCACTGATGGGTGTTGGGGGTGTAAGGTAGTGAGGGGAAATTCGTGGGGTGGGTGGATGGGACGTTAGCCCAATACTAGGGACATTTGACATTAGTTTTCCAGTCCGTTGTCTGCCCCCTAGCCCTTCCGGTATCGGTAAGCTTACCTATCCCCTACCCTCTCCCTTTGGACTTTGGCCTTTCCGGCCACCCGTATTATGATTAGACATGTCCAGCTTTACCCCGTCCACTACTGTGCTTCCGACCTGATTTATGCACTCCTGGTAACACACAAATTTGTATTAAGACCGTAGCATCGGTCGGAAAATTTAAAAAAAAAAATGAAATATTGACTTGATTTCGTTTGTGCAAACATAGTGTCCCCAACAAACGCACAAACGGCAGATTTTTCTCGCAGGCACACTTACGTATAGACCAGCCGTTTTTGATGCAGTTTTGCTCCAAAACGTGGTTTGCGGCCGATTTCTTCCGTGATCTGCGAGTTTCACGATTTTTCTTGTAGCTGCAGTCACATCCGGCAGCCGTTTTCAGTTCAGTTTCGGTTGTAACGTGATTTTTTCGAGAATCGAAAACCGTTTAAAAGTTAGCTACCGAAAACTAGTGCTATAATTGTGATCCCTCAAACAAACAAACAAACAAACAAACGTCATCGATAACCCTAATGTAAGTAAGGCCCGGAAAGAAAATAGTGCAATTGCAGGCTTCTAACTAAAAGAGAGCTACCGTCATATACTATCAAAAAGGGTTTAAAAAGAACGCACCCAATATATGTAGGCCTATAGATGACAAAACATTATATTCGAATCGAAAAAAGCAAGCGTCGCGTACTATCAAAAAGGATCTGCAAAGAAATGCAGATTTGAATCAAACTAGACAGAAAACCAACTGTAAGTAGCCTACAAGGAAAATCGTGCATTTGTGTGTCCCTACTGAAAACGTAAGCTGGTGAACAAGCATGATATACTGGCAATAGGATGGTTGGTCGCTAGTTCACTTTTCAGTAGAAAACACGATAAAAGCCTATTTTTGTTGGCGATAACTTGTAAGCTGTTTACGAAGCTCAAAAAAATCATTTTTCAACCGAAACTAGATTAGAAAACGGCTGCCGAATGTAAGTGAAGCTACGAGAAAAATCACGAAAATCGTTGACCACGAAAGAAAGCAGAGCAAAACTCCGTCAAAAACTGATAAATGATCCGTTTATGCTTTTGCTGGACCACTATGTAGGCATGAAGGAAATCAAGTCGCTGTTTTAATTTTTTATTTGTTTTCCGACAGATGCTATGGTCGTAATAAATATGTCAGTATGACCAGGAGAGCATGAAGGAAACGGGGAGTATGCAAGTGGAGGGGGTAAAGCTGGGAGCGCCTAATCACAGTACGGGTTGCCGGGAAGGCAAAAAGCTGTAGGGAGTGGTGGACGATCGGTAAGCTTACTGATGCCGATAGCGTTAGGGCAAGGAGTGGACAACAAAACGAAAAACTAATGTGAAATGTCCGTAAATAAGCGACCAATGTCATAACCAGCAAGCCCACGATCCTCCCTCACACGTCCCTACCTCAACCACCCACTGGGGGGGGGGGGGGGGAAACCCCCCCCCCCGGAGCGCCAACAGGCCCCCCGGCCCCCCCGCGGTTACCCCCACCCCCCCCCCCCCACCCTTCACTTCCAGTACAAAACGTGAATGGTTACCATATTACTACTCTCGTACCGATTGTTCTGAGGCACTTTTGACTATAAGGTGCATTTCTTTGTTTGCTACATAGAATTAGTTACAAAACAGCTGACCATGGCATTTTTATTATTATTTATTATTATTATTATTGAAAATATAGAATTGGAAAAAAATAATAATGAATTTGTAAGCTATTATAAAGCTGAATAATACTGGTAATCATAACGCATCTGTAATTGGTGTATCCAGCTGTATGTTATTTATAATAATGTAAATTGATGTTATTGTAATTCAAACTAGTTTTTCTCCCACCAAACTTCAAGCATTGTATGCAATAAAATTATTATTATTTTTATTATTACATGGATACAAATTATAAATCGTACCACCAATGTACAAATAAAATGTTTCATAGAAAAAATTTTAATCATAAGTGTGTGTCGTAAAAATTCATCTTGACAATACGTCAAATTTTGTTACGGCAGAGGAAGCATAAATAGGCCTTCTAATGTTTCGATGACAGCAGCTACTATTTTGATTTTAGGCAAGCACACTAAACAAAAATTTCCAACTGTCGAATTTGTTGGTTTAGCTGAATTTAACCCTTCATGCAACCCAATCAACATATCGCACACTATATTCAAACATGGACGCACACTAAATTTCCATTATTTTGACGAGTGTACAGCCAGTACTTAAAAAGTGTCTAAATAATTAAGATTTGTTAAATTTTGTATTCCTGCTTCACAGTACATTAATCATTGTGACACAATCTGCTGGTTTTTTAACCTTTAAGTACGGAAATTAGTATTGAGAAATTATATACTGACTGTTACTGCAGGCATGGCTACAGTAGCGCGTAGTGAGCTTTCTATATCCTGATTTTTTTGGATTTTTTCAGACTGCCGTATATGCCATCATCATTGAATCTAAGTGCTTGTACTAACAGTAAAAGTGCGGTGAAGGCAGAAGCAATTTACATGGACATTGCATTGCCTTTCAACCCATTGCAATACAGTGAATGTGGTTGCGTACAAAGATGTGAAGATACCATCATCAATTTCGTTGATTATGCAGAACCACAAAAGAGGAAAGGCTTAACAAGATTTTATGTATTCTTTTTCACCAACCTCCAGCAACACATAATAGAAGTACCTGTTGATAGTATCTCTTCGACCATCTGTGACATTGGTGGAAACCTTGGACTTGCTCTTGGATTGTCACTTTTGTCTGTTTTTGATGTAGTTCATTCTTTATCATCGATTGCTGTCAGCTGGTCGTTGAGAAGATGGTCTAACAGACGACAAAAGATACGACCTATCCTCAACGTAAGATACTATTAGTTGCTGGGAATGCGGATTTGGGCATGTTTGATGGTGTTCAAACGTTACTATTGCTTGTGGTCAGGGGGTTGTTGGGGAGGAGGTCTAATAGACGATACAACATCCATGGCCGAAATAAAGACACTATTCGTTGCTTGAAAAATCAGGTTTAACTGTGTTTATGGTGTTCACTCTTTATCATGGAATATTGACTAGATGTTAGGAAGGTGCTCAAACAGATGATAAAACACCCATTAGTAATATGAGACACTATTTGTTTCATGGAATATCAGATTAAACTCTGTTTAATGGTGTCAAACTTGATTGAGAAATGATGTGTGGAAGTTGTTAGGAAGGTGTTCTAACGGATAATAAGACCTACAATCAACATAAAATACTGTTAGTTGCTTGGAATATAACTTTTAGCTGTGTTTATGGTGTTCAATCTTTATCATGGAATATTGCCTAGAGGTTGTTAAGAAGGTGCTCAAACAGATGATAAAAGACCCGTTAGTAACTTAAGATACTGTTCGTTTCTTGGAATATCAGGTTTAACTTTATGTAATGGTTTAAACTTTATCAAGACATGATGTGTGGAAGTTGTTAGGAAGGTGCTCTAATGGATGATAAGACCTACTATCAACATAAAATACTTTTAGTTGCTTGGAATATCACTTTTAGCTGTGTTTATGGTGTTCAATCTTTATCATATCTTGCTGTCAATCAAGAGGTTGTTGGAAAGGTCAGCTAACAAAGGATAAAAGAGATTCTATCATAGCTAAGGAAATTATAATGTAATATACAATTTGATGTGGCTCTAAGCACAAAAGGATAAAGAAGGGATCAGTTGTATCCGCTTTATACTTTACCTAATTACATATAAATAAAACAATATCAATGGTAACAAAGTCGGTAATCCCTTTGCCATAAGTAATCGTAAAATTTCTTTAAAATATTACATATTTGGTCAGATCAATGCCCTTCAGTCTAGATATGATGGTTGCTTATATAGGCGCCTACACAATATCCAGAGGTAATGCATTCCATGGGCCAACAACCCGATTTGGGTAGAAGAACTTACAACAATCTCGCTTAGTTCGTTTAACCACAAGTTTAAGTTGCTAACCCCCTGGTGTATTCCATTTTCCCGCTTTAGGCTAATATTAATGTTTGTAAGTCCATGCTAAAATGAGTATGTCAAGTTTAGGTCCAGTCTTACTCTGCTAATTTCAATAGAGTCAAGAAATAAGATTTTTAAATGTTCTACGTAGGTTTTGTACCAAGAACCGGTAAATACTTTGTAAATCTCTTCTGGAAAGACTCAATGAGATTAATATATTTTAAAAGATGTGGAGACCAGGCTTGACAAGCGTACACCAATAAGTCTTATTGATAATTTGTTTTCAATCCGATTATTTTGGACCCTATGAACTCATGAGTGTTATTTAGGCAGACATTAATTTCACGAGTGAGAAGCTGAGGGAACCTATCTGCTATTAAATGTGACAAGTGAGTTTAATGGGACAAAATAGGAGTGGCGGGAAAATGTGATAATTTTCTATATCGCTGGATTTGGGAACTTTTCGTCATTTGTGGTCTTATTGACTGAGGGGTAGCAGAGCCTATCCTACTTTCCTGAAAAAGTTGACCTCGTCGAGGACTTGATAGGGAATCCTGGCCAAGTCCCTGTTACGGTCTGTTAGGTAATGTGAGAGTCTATCAAGTTTCTTTAGTGGCTACGGGAACTATACTGAACATTATTTTGGCCCCCCATGATGATCACAGTTTTCGCGTATCGAATCATTGGATTCCTGTACTTCTTCGCTTTCAAAAACGACTCGTAGTATACAGAATTGAGTTAGTATACCTAAACAGGCAATTTTTTTATAAGAAAAATTCAGTATTCTTTGATCAAAATTATACACTGCTTTTGTTTTAAATTTTCATATTTGTTTTTTTTTTACTTTCACTTTTAAAATATGTAATTCAGCGTTTTTACCTGTTGACAGTGAAAAAACAAATATTATTATTTAAACAATTTGTTAAAACGAAAGTGATATTTCATGTTAGAAATATCTTTGGATTTGGCTGTCAGTAAAAAGAATGGTATGTTGTGAAGTGTCTACTTTATGATAAAGTGTTATATCAATTACCTGTGTCTTGAAACAAGACAGAACACTGCAAATGGTTGAGCAGACAGAGCCACATTAAGCTGTTACAGGAACATTCGAGACAAACTCGGAATAGACACTTTCTGGTTCGTCTCGGTCTTAGCTGTTCTGTGGCCATATCGGTCAGGACTTTACTCCCTATTTTTCCGTTTCACTAATTTACTCGACCACATTTAATAAGTGACTGCATTACACCCACTCGTTTAACCAACACGTTCTAAGGGTTTTAGTCTGTTTTTTTTTTTACATTGTGACGCTCTTTCTTCGCCACTTTCTCATAATAATTAATACGTGCCTATACATAAATATATGAATATACCCCGAGTTTTACGACGTCTTGCAGTCCCTATCACCACAATAACAATCCGGGGGGGGGGGGGGGGGGTATATTGAGCATGTAACCTAGGCATGAACCTGCCTATAACTGCAACATGCATTTTTTTTTTCATGCCACAACATTTTAAAGTAAAAAGTAAAAATTGCTCTGAGAAGTTTTCGTTTTTGAATTCCCATGTTTATTTTTTTTAATTGGGTGGGGGGTTCGGGAAGACATGATAAAATTAATCATTTTTAAATATATATAGCAAAAAACATTCTTACTAGAATGAAAACACTGAGTCAGGAAACAAACTAGTAGCCATTTTTATAGAAATCACGTCACAGCTAATTCAATTATTTTTAAACAAATTCTCGTGGTTGAGTTATCTGGTTCGAATTCTACTTGCAGTAAAGCATTTTCATAATTTTTTTTAAATTCTCATTCTCATGCTCTATAGGTTACATTTTTATTAATTTTTTTAATGCAGCGAAATAGTTATGACACGACCCTAAATAGCGAATGTCAATGGTCTATGTCAATTCTGCGAAAACTACAGGGTTCCAAAGTTTAACATTTAACATGGAAGTTCATGCTGAGGCTTACATATGGATTGGTATAGCAGTCGCGATATGTTTCACCAATGTGTTGGCTATCATTCATAAGGCAAACGTATATGTTTTTCTGCTCCACCAATATGTTGGCAGTCCTTTGTAACTGGATCCCCGGTTCCTGGTGACGTCTCATGTCTTCTATGCTGAACACGCGGCATTTTGTGGTTACGAATGCTAAAATGGGTGGTGTACGGAATAATACGTGGACTGAGTGAGCACAGTTTGGTGAGGTGTGCCAACTGGACTACGGAAGTGAGGGCATGGTGGAATAGTGTTGGACAGTAGTGAAGTTTCTAACGTTTCCGATGTTGCTAGTGTTCCTGGTATTTTTGGGACTGCAGTCACTTTTAGCGTGTTCAGTGTTTCTAGTGGTTTTAGTCTGCCTGGTGTTTTGTACTGCTTTCTGTGTGGTGGGTCTGTGTAGTATGTGGAATCGGACTACGTTGTGGGGCGTAAGACTTGGGTCAAGACCTCAATAAAATCAAATGAATGAAAGAATCCGTGTTTCAGCTAAATGATATACATTTAAACCAAGCTAAGCTCGAAATTGGCAGCTAGAAACGATAGAATGGCGTATTTATTTCGCAGATGCAGGCTTTCAGAACTGACTTGAATTGTTTCAAATTGGCCAGCAACAATCGACTGCATGCATAAAGCTTTGTAGCGCGACGCCATAGCCGTACAAAAGGTACTTGGATTACAAACAAAAACGTCAAGTGAGCCTTAAAAAGGGGGAATATATGATTGAATTTTCACTTGTTAAAATGAACACGTATAAAAATTGATGATTTTTAATTGAAATAATAAAATTTACAATTGAGAAAATTCCATCTGTTTAGGTGCTGTTGTGCTTTACCAATCATATATTTAAAACGTAAATGAAATGTCCCTCTGTGGCAATGTCCCAGTACTGGTGGCGCATTCAGCATACCCTGCCTACTCTAATTAGACCTATAATTTACATTAGTGAAGTTACAGTGTATTAAACGATCTTTAGGCACTCAGGACAGCCAAACAACACCAAGTATACCTAGTAATTTTGCCGTAAGACAAGAAGTGACCAGAATATCACTGGTTTTAAAGAAATTCTCATATACAAAAGAAAACAACTCAATTCAAATTCAACAATCCATCAAAATTAAGACTTTTTAGTTGCATTATCAGCCCTTAGGTAAAGAGCTTACCAGAAATGATTGAGAGAGAGGCGCATGGTTAAATTGTTAAGAAGTCATTAATAATCCTGAACTGCAACATGTTGACTAAATATTAAAAATAAACCTGTTAATTAAATCAAAATTCTTCACGATTCCTTACATTAAATAAGTGTCCGAATAAATAACCGAATAAACAAAGCATTAAGGAAAGGCAATTATTATTCTTAAGAATCTTCTTACATTATAAACCAAAGTCTCATAGCAGAAATGAAGCAACCACAACGACCCCCGGAAGGGGAACAATGAAAACGTGCGAGTGTGTCAATTCTTTGGCTTGAAGTTGAAACTGGTACGTTGTTGCCCTGAAAAGAAGTTGAAATTGGCACATTGTTGCCTCGACTAACAATTTGCTCTGCGCGGTCATCGCAAAGGGATGTCTTAAATGACGTCATGTACGAAGGACAATTATTTTTCGCATGCTACGGGAGTAGGGAGGGGCCTGTACGGGGAATGCCCGTTGGTGGGGCAGTGCTTATGTTAAAGCCACTATTTGATTACGACATTGCTTTGCGGAGGGAGAGGATTGACTGTTGCAGTGAACGATCAGGCAGCACCGCGCAAATACTGGGAAACAACCACGGGCCAAACAAATCCCCGGGCGAAGCCGGGTACGATGCTAGTCTACATAATTATATAATAGGCAGCAGCCGCCGAGTGCACTGGCCTCACCATCCCGTCGTACAATCAAGTACCCTAACCTGTAGTGCCATCTGTTGACGGGATTCGCCTTCAAATTCTGGTTGGGACACTTTTTCAACGTCTTCGAACAGATGGCGCCACTCACCAAACCTGCCATGTTGCCGTCTATTGACGGCCTTGGACTACAAGTTTGGGTTGTAACACTTTTTCCAAAGTCTTCTAAGAGTTGGCGCCACTTACCAGACATGCCGCACCGCTATTTGGATCATATTTTGGCGTATTATTGTGGCATCAAAGTGGCAACAAAGTTTTAGTCGCGTGGAATGTACCATTGTTGGCGTTTGAGCTAAAAAAAAAAAA
>JAHWFP010255512.1:0-14005 GCA_023313725.1 Lithobius niger
TCTCCACCTTTCATAGAATTCTAAGCATGTCCATTTCGAGCTATTAGGGGCTCGAAACAGCACTTTGAATTCGAAAATCACCATACACTTTCGCCGCTAGGCCATTACCTGTTCGCCTTTAAATGGTTGTAGAACGGTCCCTATCTAAGTTAAATAGGTTTGGTTATGATTGATCAAAAGAATAAATCCCTATCTTTCAGATAATCCTAATTTCGGGCTATTAGAGGGCTTGCAACAGCACTTTGAACACAGAAATCATTATAACAACCAATTGAAAAAAGGAGCGTACGTGCGATTTAAGGGCTATCTACTTTAAATACGATTTGAAGGTTTAAGAGTTGCTTTTACGTAAAAGATGCATACTACTTTTCCTGCCCAGAATTGTGTGCTGAACATTTTTGTAATACATCTTCCTTCCAAAATATCAGCAGTTTTAGAGATATACTTAAAATACCATTTTTAAGACGCCATTTTTGAAAATGGCGGCCACTTCCGGTCTGAGTTCGACATGGCACTACATCAGATATCGATCAGCATATTTTTAGTGAATGAAAATGCCAAACTTTACTCTTCTATCACAAACCGAGCGGTTTTTAATAAACTTAGGTCTTTGCTACTACACTAATTTGTGGACAGTGTAAATCAAAATATTGCTATCAACGTGCAGGAGTAAAACAAAACACAGGGAAAAACATGAATGAAACAAACGGGAAGACTGGAAGTTTAAACAAAAGTGCAGGAAAACAATGACATTGTCAAAACAAGATCAAGAAAAAATAGAGATGAAGATGAAGAAGAAGAGAGGAAATTGAAGAAGATGAAGAAAACATGCAGATGGAAGAAAAAAATGACGAATTAATAGCAAGAAATTAAGAACAATGCAGGACATTAGAAGAATTCAAAAGACAATAGAATTCATAAGTGAAGAACAAAAAGTTCTAAAAAAAGAAGAGATAAAAAAAAATGCAAGAAATAGAAACTAGAGTTCAAAAACCGGAAAACAAAAAAAGTTATTGAACAAAAAATAAATACAATGCACAAAGAAACAAAAGAGAGCGAACAATATGAGAGAAACATACAACTAGGAATAAATCAATTAGGTTGGCTCCCAGATGAAAAGATACAATGGGACATAAGAGTCTTAGCAAAGAATAATTAATATCAAGCATGATATTTCAGAAATTGAAGCAGCACACAGGGCACCAAATCGCAATAAAGAAAAACCAAGTACAGTGATTATTCAATTTAAGGAAAGAAGAAGCAGATACAAGTAGGTGGAGAACAAGAAAAGAGTGATAACAAATGATGACATGTTCAGAAACGGAAATAAAAGAAGAATATACACAAATGAAAATATGATCCCATAGATGCAGCAATTATTCTGGAAAACAAGAAATTAAGCAAAAGAAAAGGACTAAAGTATGTATGATTCAGAAATGGCAAATTCATGACGCGAAAGATCAAATTTTCGGAAATGAGGAACTCTGATCGGAAATGATCAGAAAAGATGTGAAAAATTTTGAAAATATAAAGGTATTACATGTAAATATAAGAAGTTTGAGAAAGAACTGGGAACTAGTAGAACATCACAATTAGACAATTGATTGTGAAATAATAATACTGTTTGAGGTAAACATAAAAAAGAAGAAATTGAAAATTTTAATATAGAAGGATACAATGATTATACATCAACAAGAGAAACTATAGCAAAAGAAGGGGGATTGATGATATTTACCAAAAGAAATTAGAGGTAGAATTTTTTTTAAAAATGACACTAATGAGAATAACATGATAGAAATTGCTTTAAGTGGGAATAATAACAACGATAAAAGTAAAATAATACCTGTTTATAGAAAACCATCATCAAACAAAAAAAATTGTAAGAAGTATAAAAAAAACTATTTGAAAATAATGAAAAAAGAAGCATCTTTGACATGTCAAATGATAATACTGTAGGTAATATAAATATTAATATTCTTGAAAAAGCAAATGACTTAGATGATAAACATGAACAAACAGTAATAGATTATTGTGAAAATACATTGAGCTCACTAGGCTTTGAAAGCAAAGAAATAGTACTAAAAAATGGAGAAAATGGAGAAAATGGAGAAAAATGCAACAATGATGTATCGATTATATTTTCTTTAAAAGTAATAAAATTAAATTAAATGGGAGAGTCCTGACAAAGAAAATTGCAGACCACTTTATGAGTATGAGATGGCTGTGGAATAATTAGCAAAAGAAAATGAACCTGAGGAGAGAAAAAAAAGAAAAATATTGAATATTTAACAATACAAAAAGAGTTAAAGAACTGAATGAAATAAATTGGGAATGTTTAGATGTATTACAGGAACCTGAGGATATACTGTATATGAAGAAGTTATAAAAAAATTAAATATATGAAATTAAAATTAAATATACATTCCAAAAATAAAACAAATTAAATGTATAAGTAAAAAAAGAGAAATATACCCAAAGAAAATAAAAAATAGAATAACAGATGTGAAAAATACAAATGCAACAGGAATCGACAAAATAAAAACTGAACATTTGAAGGAGTCAAAGAATAATACAATAGCAATTTGTAAACTGATAAACCCTATGATTAATAAGAAACTTGGCCTGAAATGTTGAAAATACAAATTATAAGACCAATATACAAGAAAGGAGAAAAAAGGATCTATATAACTGTAGACTTATAGATTTACTAGCAACAATACATAGTGGTTGATAAATTTGTTACAAATAAAATAAGAAATTTTCTGGATGTAAACAAAATTTTATCTCCACTGCAATACGGGTACACCAAAAATTGAAATACAATTTAATTACTATCAAAAATTAATGAATTAATTACAAGAGGTTTAAATGAATGTAAATATGTGGGAATAATACTGGTGGACTTACAGAAAGCATTTGATACGTTTGATCAAACGATACTATTACAAAAATGTTAAAACTTAGGATTAACAGGAAATATATACAATTTACTAAAAAATTATCTAAAGAACAAGGAGACAATAGTACAGATTGAAGATACATATAGCCTAATAAAAATGGTTAATGATGGAATACAACAGGGCTCAGTACTAGGACCACTTTTATACTTAATTTATACAAATGATATTAGTATAAATATTTGAAAAAAAATATTTTTCTCTTTGCAGATGATACCGTACTAATTTCATTAGATAATATTACTACTTTATATAAAATGAACTTTACGTTATAAGGAAAAAATATTCAAATGAATATCAGTACCAAAAATGGAAAAAAAAAAAAAGAAATATGGACATAAAACATTATGGAAATTGTACAAATTTAAACTTAGGACTAACAGAAAGTAAATGCAATTAAGAATGAGGAAATTAGGGAAAAAAACAAAATATTTCGGCTTAACAATAGGCTAGATGAATTTTGAAATTTTAAAGAACAAATTATTGGAATTATAAAAAAATTAAGACAATTGATAACCAAAATAATATAAATCTAAAAAATATTTTTTCTAAAACAAACAAAACTTATATGAAGCATGGATAAAGATTATACTAAGCTATGGAATAGAAATTTATGGTAATACATTGGAATATATTACAGAACGATTTCAGAACGATTAACAAAATAAATTTATTACAGTAATGTTTGGAAAAAAGATAAAAATAAAAAAATCCTTAAACTATACAAAGAGTGTAAAATATTAAAAATAAAGGAACTTACCAATATATTATAATAATAACAAAAAATTATCATAGTAATGCATTCAAAGTAACCACAAACAATTTAGAAAAAATAAGAGTAGGAAAAAGGAGATTCGAGATGCCAAGCTGGAATAATGCATATGGAAAAAGGAGAAAAAGTATTATACAGGGTGTAACTGAATGGTCTGTACAAACTTTGAGGGTGTGGTCTATGACCAAATATAATACAAAAAAGTTCTGTAAACGTGGGTTTGGAAATGAACCCGTTTTAGTTACATCCCCCCAAAGTTTGGAGTAAAAAGTTGAAAATTTTTCATAACTTCCACCTAAGTTGTCCAAAACAATGCAGTTTGGTACATCATTCTTGCAATTACAGTACTTCATAATTTAATGTCAATGCAAAATTTCACAACTTTGAGGAAGGGACCATATGGAGGGGGGGGATTGAGGCTTAATAGCACGTCGACAGCTTGGTCATTAGCACCAACCTCAGTCACAGTGCAGTGGTCCAGATTGCCACTGCAGCACACATTACAGAGTTGTTATTCAAACCCCTAATCTAAATCTTGTCATACATCTGCACCTCCTGCAAAAATTGAAAAACACCAGACAGGAGGACAGACTTATCGCCCAATTGACGCGCAATGTCATGCGGAAGATGGAAACGATGACAAACACCAACAAGATGGCGACAATCTACAAGGAAGTGCCGGACCGTAAGTGGCCGTCGACACCAATTACATTCAAGAGGGTCAACCCCCCACAAAACGAAACAGTGAGTGATCGGGTGTGACCAATGTGCAAACGGGCCAACACAACCTCCTCACAGCGACTGCGGCGACACGCAGAGTGCCACACCTTGACAGTGACTTTAATAGCTCGTAATTTATTACAGTTCTGTCTGTCTCACAAGGTTTGCCAAAAAGCGTGTAACCTCAGATGCAGAGTTGGAAAGGCGTCTGAATGAACAAGGCTGAGATCCCTACCAAAAGGGCCAGAAAGGGCCTCTTTCGCAGCAGAATCAGCTTGCTCATTTCCACCTATCCCAACATGGCCCGGGATCCAGCAGAAAAGCATGGTTTTCTGCTGGCCAGGCAAGCGGGAAAGCAAAGCTTGGACATGTTGTGTCAAGGGGTTCCGAGGATTGTAATTCGCCAAGGACTCCCAGGGCAGTCATGGAATCACTAAAGATAATGAAATGCATGCCCTGAAGGTCAAGGATCCATTCCACTGCCAAACCGAGAGCCAAAAGCTCTGCAGAAAACACAAAATAGCCTGATGGAAGGCGATGGGTAACCGTTACTCCCTTACACACACAAGCACAGGCCACAGCCGCCGGAACTCCTGTAAGTACCTTGCTGGTAGAGTGGAACCCTTCGGGAGAGTCGCCAGAGCGAAAATGAAACTGCCACTTGGGACAAGCCAATGGGTAAGTGGCATCCCCCAAGCCTCAAGACGCAGGATATTTTAAAGGCTCTCTCCTGACAGGACCGCTGGACTCTATCGCGGAAATCACTCTTACCCACCCTGCATCTACCGACACACAAGTCTAGTCTAAAAACCATGGACCAAGCAGGACTGGATTGCACGGCATGCAAACGCACAACATACTGAATGGCAAGCTGTCGCCGGCTAATAGCCAAAGGTGGCTCCGAGGCCTCAGCATAGAGGCTGACCACTGGAGAAGTTCGAAATGCCACAGTCACCACATGCAGGCCACTGTGATGCACAGTGTCCATCATCTGGGGAGTCGAGTCACTAGCCGAACCATACACCATGCACGCACAATCAAGTTTGCTGCGGACAAGGGCTTAGTAGAGGCGCAACATGGCAGTGCGATCGGCGCCCCATGAAGTGCCCGACAGGACCCGCAAGATGTTAAGTGCCCGCAAAGCCTTGTATTTAAGTTGACGCAAGTGTGGAAGCCAAGATAACCTGGAATCGAACACCAGACCCAGGAAACGTCCTGTGGGACAGCATGAATTTGTGCCTGTCCCAAGTATAAGCAAGGATTTGGATGCAGTGTTCGGTGGCAGCAAAAGTGGACGCACACAGTCTTGTCCAGAGAAAACCGGAAACCATTACTGGCCGCCCAGGTCTGGACTTTGTTAATCGCGAGCTGTAGGTGCTGCTCACAGGTCTGCATGCGAGCTGCCCGAAAGTGCAGGCCGAAGTCATCGACAAACAATGACTGGGGAACAGCAAGTTGCTGCGCAATGGGGTTGGTCCCTATAGCAAACAAGATGACACTAAGATCACCTCCTTGAGGCACACCATTCTCCAAGACAAACGGGCTGAAAAGAGTCGCCCGACACGAACGCGAAAAAAACGGCCTGAGAGGTAAGCGGAAAGCAACAGTGGCAACCGTCCCCTCAAACCACAGTCATAGAGATTACGGAGAATCCCATAATGCCAGGTCGTATTATAAGCCTTCTCCAAGTCAAAGAAAACTAGAACCAGATGTTGACGCAGGCGAAAAGCCTCCCTCACATCTGATTCAAGAGCAACTAGATGATCGATAGTTGACCGAAACCGTCGAAAGCCACACTGGGACGCAGATAAGAATCCCCGTGATTCCAACACCCAGACCAACCGCTCACTGACCATCCGTTCCATAAGGGTACAGACACAGCAAGTCAGAGCGATTGGGCGATAACTGGAAGGAGAAGTAGGGTCTTTGCCCGGTTTTACAATCGGGATGACCACTGCTGTCCTACATGCAGCTGGAATAGAGCCCTCTGCCCACACACGGTTGAACATCCCCAGCAAGAACTGCTGGGAGGCAAGAGGCAGATGTCTCAACAGTTGGTAGTGGACATCATCAGGCCCTGGGGCGGAGTCATGCAACTTGGACAAAGCTGAAATAAATTCCTGTCTGGTAAACGGTAAATTGTACTCCTCTTGTCCGTTGGAGCGAAAGTCAAGAGACTGAGCCTCTTCTCTACGCTTAATCCCGAGGAAACCAGGATCATAATGGTCATCACTCGAGACTCGCACAAATGCAGATGCAAGACAATCAGTGATATCCGGCACAGAAGAGATCACGGCATTCGCTACCCTTACCTGCAACACCGGGGAAGGCACGTTCTTCCCCGAGATCTGGCGCACCTTCCTCCACACTTGCCGAGAAGGTGTGGAGCGCGTGATTGACGAAATATAAGCCAACCACTAAGTACGCCTAGCCTCACGGATAACACACCGGGCACAGGCACGGGAGCGTTTAAAGGCCACAAAGTTTTCAGTAGTGGAACTCACCGTAAATGCACGCAATGCACGCCTGCGGGCCTGAATGGCTTGTCCGCAAGCTGGTGTCCACCACGGAACAGGTATTTGTCTCGGCTGCGTGAACGTATGCGGGATAATAGCATGAGCAGCAGCAAGGACCGCATCAGAAAAGTCCTCAACCGCACGCTGAAATACAGCAGCCCTTGCAAAGGCTGACCACTCAGCTCGTTTAAGCGCCCACCGGGCTGGCCTGGAAGCCACAGAACCCCCTTGTGTTGTGGACAACACAATGGGGAGGTGATTGCTCCCTTGCAGATCAGCAGTGACAGCCCAAGTGAAGTGAACTGGGATGGCTAACGAACAGAAGGCTAAGTCCACCGCTGACCAATTGCCTGTGGCCAGGTTACAGTGTGTCATGGCTCCATCGTTCAGGATGCAGACGGACCCCCTCTGCATCCACTCCTCAAAGATCCTCCCCTTTTTGTCAGTATTAGGTCCTTCCCACTGGACGTGGTGGCTGTTAAAGTCGACCAGTAAGAGGAAAGGGGCAGGATGCTGGCGGACCAGGTCACCAACCCCAAAGACCTCATCCGGTGGTAAATAAAGAGAACAGACGGTAACATCGAAGTGGAAAGAAACTCTAACCGCTACCGCCTGAAGTCTAGTATGCAGAGGCACACTAGCATGTGGCTGAGAGTGTTGAACCAGCACTGCAACACCACCATGTGCACGTGGCACAGGGTCTGCATCCAGACGGTAGACAGACTAACCCCGAACAACCGGATTATCTGACGCCTTAAAGCAAGTTTCCTGAAGGCAGCAGCACAGAGGTCGCCAATGCGACAAAAGCACCCGCAGCTCTTATGAATGCATCCGATAACTTTGACAGTTCCACTGAATGATGGAATGTGCAGGCATTAGGGCGGGCTTAAGACCGAATCATCCTCCTCAACTCCTCCTCTGGGCGACCCGAAAACATCCGAATCTTCACCCGAATCAGAAGACGGAGTGAGGTTCAGAACAAAGTTGTCCTCAGAAGGGGGAAAAAGTTCCGGAGAATTAGAACAGGAAATCTCTTCCTGGTCCATGGGCAAAGTAGTATCAAGATGTTGAGCGGACGCAATGGACCTCTCAGCAAGCTGGCTGTTCAACGACCGTTTCGTTGTCCCTCCTGGTGGCGACGTCCTCACGGGTGGTGTTGAGGCTTTACCTAGGAGAAGCCTTCTTCTTCGACGTCTTCTGTGGAGCACTCCGGGTAGGCGGAGGCTTAGCCGAAGCGTTAACCCGCCTGGGAACAGTAAGAGCACCAGGAACAGTAGCAGGAGCAGAAGCATTTGCAGGCTGGGCAGATGTCGACGGCACGGCAGTAACCGTGTCCGAAAGACCCAAAAGACCCTGCAAAGATGGATGTTGCTGGGTCAACAAAGTAACAAGCATGCCTACCGTCCTCGTCAAAGACCTGAGCTCAGCGCGCAAATCCGCCAAATCAGCAGACTCACTAACTGGGCCAGGCAATGGCGCACTGCACACCTGCGCAAAATATCGCGTCATCGTCGGCGCCGATAGTTTGGCTTTCTTCCGGGCCTCCACGTAGGAAAGCCCATCCTTTACCTTAAATTCCTGAACACGACGTTCCTCTACATAAACACAGCAGCCCTGTGAAGAGGCCTGGTGGTGACCACCGCAGTTGACGCACCACTCCGGAGCAGCACAATCAGTGCCCTCATGGGCTGCCTGAGCACAGCCAACACAGGTTGGCTTACCCTTACACGAACCGCTGGTATGACCAAAGCGTTGACAGTGGTAACACCGCATCGGCTTCGGGACGTAACATCTGACCTTAAACCGCAGGTAACCGGCAGTATTGTACTGCGGTGCAACTGGCGAATCAAAGGTCAGGAAAAAGGTGTCAGTTGGCTGAGCACCATTCTCACCTTTCCACGTCTAACGCCTAACGGCCGTAACGCCTTGTGAATTGAGTTCGTCCAGGATGACTTCATCACTGAGACCCCTCAAATCAAAGCACGTCACGACCCCCTAACTGCTATTCAAAGTACGATGCGGCTCCACATGCACCTGGCATAACCCCAGTGCACTCGCCTTCAAAAGCCTCTTTGCCTGCGCTTCGTCCGCAACCTCCACAAGGTATTACCAGCACGGAGCCGAGAGACACTCTTCGGATCCGAACCATAGATCCCTTTTAGTGCCTTGTGGACAGCGAATGGACCTAGTTGCGTAACATCTCGGCTCTCGCTTGTCACCACCAGGAACTTCGGACTTGGTCCCGACTCTTACTAACGTCTGGTAACCGGGCACCAGGCCCAACCATCTCAGGTTCCCTCCTCTGGTGCTTGCTAGTGCGGCGAGGAGGGGTAGAGTTTTGGGGAGAAGAAATTTTTGTGGGGAGGGGGGGGGAAGAAGTTGCCATTGAAATAAAAAAATAAGTCGCGGCGGTGCGCTCCCCAGAAAAGAAAGCCCCGCGCGGCACTCGGGTGATGCAGGGCCGGAAGCCTCATATTCAGGGCCCTGCACCAGGAAGCTAACACAGCCGTCTATCTCAGTGAGGTGATAGCCTAAGCATGCCGAGAGTCGAGGCCACCAAGGAAGCCGTACACACCACCTCCGTCGATAACCCAAACAATTCGGGTCCGTGATGCAGATGGATACAGCACAAGCCGCCTCCCCACACCAACAGGACCCGAAAGGTCACAGCCGATTGACCTCGGGCCGGCTCGCCCAGGCCACCCGTCCTCTGGAATAAGGATCGAGCCAAAGCCCGAAAGCCAGGATCTCCGCATCCACGGATTACTAGGTTGCAGCACACGGCCAACATGCTGGGTGATGAGGATGAAAAGCCCAGTGGCCAGAATGGGCAAATTGGAATCAAAACCAAAAGAGGGTTCAAACTGCCAAACTTCCTCTAAGCAGCCACCCCGGGCCCGGCTTGTCTGTATGTCCCTTCACCACTTTAAGACTAGTGCTTGCGACGGGTGTTAAACCTGCCCGCCATACACACCATAGGCGCACTCGCAAACCGTAGTGTTGAGGTTGCTAGTGTTAAAGGCGGACCAAAAATCCTCCGCCATGCAGACCCTTGGCACTCTAGCAGACCGTGATCGTGAGTTTCCTTTTAGTCGCCTTCTACGACACGCAGGGGTACGGTGGGCTTATTCTACCCCCAGCCCACAGGGGGACCATATGGAGGGGGAGGAGGTTGGAGGAGGGGACGTAATTACTGAAACAAACATTACATAGCAAATTACTACAAGTAACTAAATGAGTCTGACTAAACTTTAATGACGGATCCTAGTAGACGACAAAACAAAAAAAAGGCCTGAGTCTAGAATGCATGTTTCAGAGTAACAGCCCCATTTTATAAACCTTTCTTACAGCTTTTCTACAAAGTAGAGCTCGTGGCCCAAAAATGACCATGAACCCGGTAAAAAGCCTAGTTCACTGTTGTGTTTGTTTTGGTCTGTTGTAACTAAAAAAAAATTACACTAAGTACACATTTGCGTACTTCAGATATCTTCATCCATACACATGTTAGCTTTCCAGCTTCAAGAGGAGCATACACAAACCTACAAATTCCTCACTTCTGAAATGAAGACATTTCCTAATTGGTATTGGTGCTCTGCATGGCAACATAATGTTTGTTTTAATAAAAATAGCCCCCCCCCCAAAAAAAAAGAGGTTATGCCATAACCCCCCAATCCTTGTTCCCCTTCCCCATACTGCCCCATCGACAAAGACGTGAGACGTCAAACTAACATGAATTGTGTAGTACTGAAATTGTAAGAATTATGTCAAAAATTGCATTGTTTTGGAAAACTTAGGTGGAAGTTAAGAACAATTTTCAACGTTTTACCCCGAACTTTGGGGGGGCTGTAACTAAAAACGGGTTCATTTACGGACCCATGTTTATAGGACTTTTTGTCTTATATTTGGTCATAGACCACACCCTCAAAGTTTGTACAGACCATTCAGTTACACCCTGTATAGCACAATTATTTAATGAAATGTCAGAAAATGTGTCCAGTGAGAATTGCCGATAATTTGTGAGTAAATTATGAATACATAAAGTAATATATATTTTGTGTGGTATTTAGTGTGTATATTATTTATTGTTATTATTAATCACAAATTGTACATGAATAAGATGACGTATATATCTCATACAATTGCTTGCAATAAAAGAACCCCACCCCCACCCCAATCCCTACCAGCACATCCCCGCCGCCGGCCGGGGCCGGGGTGCACCCCCTTGCACCTCATGTACCCCCTTCCTTAACTCCCGTAGTGTCGGTTCTGAATACCTCCCTCCGGCACCTCAGGTGTTTGGTCTGTGGTTTTAAATTTATCAAACCAAAGACCGAACATGTGAATGACTCCCACATACGCTCTCCCACCACATACGTACATTAACCCCAATCCCCACACTCCTGCCCCCCCCCCGATACGCACACGCGCCCCCCCCCCCCCCCTCCCACACACACACACACGTCTGCTCCTCCCGAAAATGCTGCCTAGTGAAATTCCCCCTTTGGTGCAGCCCCAGAAAAGTCTCATGAGTGTGTTTGACTGAAGGCTAAAAAAAAACCTATCACTCAAAAATCCAGCATTCACAAAGCAACTATTCCCATGTTTAGGTTATTCCTTTGAAACAATTCACTTCGGTACCACTCATTGTCTCCCACACACATTTGCCTCCTCATCCTCCGAAAACGCTGCCCCGTGTCATTTCCCTTTGGTGCAGCCGCAGAAAAGTTGTGTATGTTTGACTGAAGGCTAAAAAATCCCCTATCATTGAGAAATTCAGCATTTAGTATGCAAGTAATTCTGTATTTAAGTTAATCCTTCGAAACAATTCACCTCGGTACCGCGTATTGCGACATTGTTGCAAGCAACGATTGTTTCCACCCACTTAAAAACAATTCAACTCCTTTCTGGAAATGAGCTTTTAGGAAATACATGCGCCTTTCCATCGTATCAGGCTGCCAATTTCGATCGTCGTTTGGTATAAAGTTGTCTGGACACGGATTGTTTTTTTTTTTAGCTCAAACGCCGACAATGGCACAGTCCACACGACTAAAACTTTGTTGCCGCTTTGGTGCTACAATAATACGCCAATATATGATCCAAATATCGGTGCGGCAGGTCTGGGTAAGTGGTGCCACCCCTTCGAAGACAACCCGAACTTGTAGTCCAAGGCCGTCAACAGATGGCGACATGGTAGGTTTGATAAGTGGCTCCATTTGTTCGAAGACATTGGAAAAGTGTCCCAACCAGAATTTGAAGGCGAATCCCGTCAACAGATGACACTACAGAGTGGGGTACTTGATTGTACGACGGGATGGTGAGGCTGGTGACTCGCCGTCTTCTCCGTAATATATGTATACGGAGATTAGCACGGCCGGCAGGCAGTGCTTATTAGCGTTCGTTTGCGCACGAGAAAAAAAAAACTGGACAGGCGGAGACGGCGGCTACGACGAGGCCCCAGAATGCAGTGCTTTCAACAAATAACAATGGGGCAACAATAGGCAAGGCCCGCGAGGTCAGATTGTGGCTCACTCGAACAAGATTCAACTACGCTCGGGCACAGGGAAAGTAACATTGTCGTGGTGGATTCGGGGCGGCTTTATTAAATATATTCAATCATTGTCGAGAACCAAAATGAATTGGTCTTGGTTTTTGCTTTAATCTTTCAGTTTTAACTGTGCAAAGTCTATAATTTTTAGGCATCCTCAAAATTGGATGGCCAACACGACTGATTTATTTATTTACTTCTTCAAAGCACGCTTCTGGAAGCTAGTTGAATTGTTTCCGCGATTGTTTGCCATAATACTGTCCTCAGCAATAAATCAAATCAAATTTGCTTACAACAATGCAAAATCAACTACCCATCAGCTGATACATGCTAACTCTAGACTCACGCTAGTGTGTTGCCATCAAAAAACAAACATCGGATAAAGCTTGAGCATTTCTAATGCTTCGTTTTTTCGCAAACAAAATTAGGTGTACAGTAGACATACCGTATACATGATAAACCAGACCGCAGCAATTACAACAAAATGGAAGCGAAAAAAGCCAGCAAATTAACTGAACAAAAAACGGCTTCGCCGTTTAGAAAAACGCATTAGCGCTCGTACCCCCATACTCACAGCAGTGAAGGTACACGAATAAAAACAGATTAGAGTTCACACACACGCACATGAAACAGAGCGAAAATCTAAAACAGGTACTAACAGATGCAGTAAACAGCAAAACGACTACAAAGGATGAAAAATACATACACAAAGACAGGCAATAAAACTGCCCTAATTAGGAGTATGCTTGTTTCACAAATTATAAATGCACACAAAATACACATGTAGCCACTCACAGGAAACATACTTTAAATATAAAATCACAAACACAGACAAATATATAAAAAACCTGGTCAACACCCAAATTAAGTGCACTCAAACATACACAAGCACGCTGATATTAAACATTTCAAACACAAACTGTGTTCACTTTCTGACATAACCACTGAGCAAAAACAGTCCTAGTTCCCTGGAATTGGAGTTCAAATTATAGTTCGTTGCGTTCGAGTGAACTCTAATCCGTTTTTATTCGTGTACCTTCACAGCCGTGAGTATCGGCGTACGCGCTCTAATACTTTTTTCTAAACGGCAAAGCCGTTTTTTGTTCAGTCAATACTATACTTATTTGCCTTACAAGTAGGGGAATAAGCCGCTAACAAAGGTAGAAGCCCTGCAACACTTATTTCTGTTACGAGAATAAGATGAAGACGCTGCTAACAATGTAGTAGCTTAATAATGATGAAGAAGGCGATAAAAGATTAAGACAAACATTGCTTCGAATTAGGAAATCAAAAGCTTTAATATGCTGGCTATTAGAACCGAATTGTCTTGCTTCAGAATTGCTTGAGAACAATCACTGCATGCGCGATCGTTGTTGCGGGCTTATCGCGTTGGTATCAACCGGAGAAACATGAAATGCAGCTACACTGAGAAGTGCGATTTACTTTCTTAAGAAAACTAAATACCGCACGATCCTTGGGGAGGAGGGGGGGGGGG
>JAHWFP010255512.1:14105-26345 GCA_023313725.1 Lithobius niger
GGGGGGGGGAAGACCGAGGGAGAGCAGGGGTTCGGGGGAACAGGGAGGGCCGGCGGGGATCTTTTCATGTCATGCTGCCCAGTATAGTATTATGCTAGCACATGCGCAGATGATCTGCGTGGGTATCAAGATGGAGACACAAGCAATCAGCTAAAAAATACCGCACATGCCTAGATGGTGGGAGGCACAGAACACAAAATGGGGGAGTGCGGGGGTATTTCGGGGGATGAGGAGGGCGTTTTCAAGTCATGCTGCCCAGTATAGTCTAGGCAGGTGAAGCTAGTTATTATTATTATTATTATTATTATTATTATTATTATTATTATTATTACTATTATTATTATTATTACAGACCAATTCCTTTGTTACCGGTTTTGAATAAAATTGTAGAAAAAATCTTTGTAATAAAATTCAAAAATTTATGCAGAAACGTAGTATTGTATCGGAAAATCAATTTGGATTTCAGAAAAACAAAGGTACAAACGAATCACTTAAACTATTGAATTATAAAAAGTCACTACAGCCCTTAATTATGGAAACTTTGTTGGTGTCATATTTATAGATTTTAGAAAAGGCTTTTGACACAATAAATAGGGAATTACTAATACAGAAAATGGAAAAGCTTAGACTTGGAGGGAATATTTTAAACATTTTATCAAGTTTCTTGCAAAATAGGACAAGTATGGTAAAACTTAAGGACCAGCTTAGTGACAGCCTTACTTGCGAAGATGAAGGTCCCCCATGGATCCATACTGGGACCTATTTTATTTTTGTTGTATATAAATTATATTAGTGAACATATGAAAAGGAAAATATGCAAATGTATTTTAGGTGATATTTTTCTAATGTCGGTGCATGTTTTTCTAATATCTAAATGTTGCTTGGTCAGCGTCACACTATCTAACTAAAAAAATACTAGGAAATATTAAGTAGAAAACTTCAGTAAGGTTTCTCAAATACTAGTTCTCACACTTTTGACCACACTTTTGCTATTTTTGTAATCACATACGCTTTATTTGTAACTGTAATTATTTTTCACTTTGTTTTGATGTTCTCGGATGCTTATTTGTAATTAAAAATTACTTTATATTTTTATGTAATTTGCACGGATCTTTTTCTTTTTTGCTCGCTTTTCTATCGCCAACCTTTCTATTTGATGTGACTTTACCACGTACACAAGTGCTTTTTGTGCTTCACGTGGTATTTTCCTTACCCATAATTAAATAAAAAATAAATAATAATTATTATTATTACACATTTTAATGCAAAGTCTCATATCAAAAAGGCAATCCCCAAAGCAAAACGACGACAACAGCCATAACTACATTGAAAATGGGGGAGCATGTCTATTCTTTGACCAGAAGTTGAAACTGGTACATTGTTGCCTTGAAAAGTCGAAATTGACACATTGGTGCCTGACAAACAATTTGCTCTGCGTGGTCATCTCAGTGGCACGTCTTAAATGACGTCATGTACGAAGGACAGTTATTTTTCACAAGGTATGGATCGCTCAAGCCAAATAGATAAATAGGATGGGGGGACCCAGAACCGAGACTGCCCCTGTGTGGGGCAATGGATCTGTTAGCCCTACTCTTTAGAAAATAAAGACATTGAGAGGCTGGTGGGGAGAGGGAGGCAGTGCACCTTTTACCATTATGCAATATATGGTTACTCATTAACTGAACCTTCAAGGTAGAACGTGCGGAGGGAAGAGAGGAGGTAGAGGATGGGAGGAAAAGACGTATTCCTAGAAGCAAAACTGTCAGTCACATTCAACGTTTAGGCCATACCTACTGAAAACCGAGTAACTACCACGGGTGAAGCCGGGCAAAACTGCTAGTTAAGTCCACAATAAAGACTTAATGAATGTAATGAATGTTTCTTCACTACTTTAAAATAGCTCCCTAGATCTCAAGGCGGAAGCTTAGTACCCTCCTCCAGACCCCAAACCAAAATGGGGGCCACCCTTAAAATTTAACTGTAATTACGTTTTTATAATTATTAAAAAAAAGATTGTTAAGGGTGGGGTAGCCACGCCATTGTCTTGGGGAGGAGGCGAGGAGGTAAAACATGTCGTCAATAAAGTGAAATTATTCTTACCACAGCAACCCTTCCCACCTCGAGACCTTCAAAGGTTTCATAATCCGTGTGCGGATGTTGATTATTCCCATAACCGTCTCCAAGCATGCCTGCAACCTATACAGAAAAAAAAAGACGAATGAGCTTGTGAACAACAGGTTATTTTGATTGGACCTTAAACATATTAACTCGTCTAGTAAGTTTTCCTTCAAACTCATTAACGGGAATTCAGAATCCCTTTGCTTTCGCTTAACTGTACAATTATCGGATGGCCGTAAATTGTAATGGAAACGTGTAAAGGTATAACCCTATTTTTCAATAAGAACTCCAAGATGAACTAAATAAAATGTGAAAAATCTAATTCTTCATTCAGCATAAACTAGACGATACGAGTTGGAAACTCGCACTGAATTTTTCTTTTAAAACGATCTCGATGTGTACGTCCGTGGTTGTGGAGAGGTTGTGATCAAATTTCAATCAGTAATTTTAAAATAAAAATTCACCACGTGGTAACTAAATTACGTTAGTCATAAACTTTTATTGGATAAGTAAGCACATGTGAACTGATCCGGTAAAATTTTAATTGTAATTCTTTCTCGTTTTTTATATTACATTATGGCATGACTAATGACTGCTATATTAAACGGACACACAAAATGGCAAACATGCATAGGCACATTCCGGACATGGTAGGTAAATTATGACATCTATTGACAATTAATGTTGATTTTCGGCAGCTTCTCAGGTGGCATTCAAACGACGGCTATGCAATCAAACAAATTGGTGGTCATATTGTTTACCTCTGCTGCTTATGCCATTTTGCTGGCAAAGTCAAGCCCCACAGAGAAGATAGAATAGCCATGATTGTATTTACAGTTTCAACGTATTATAAAGCAAGTAGTCGATAATTTTCATCTTCGGACTGTAATTAGTTTTGAGAATTAAGTGATACGAAAAAACAAAACAAAAAAAACATTATGTTCTTACGGTACCCCTAAGGCGATAAAGTGTTTATTTGTTTTGTTTTTTTCTGTATGGTTTATGTCTCTAAACAAATTACAGTCCGAAGATGAAAATGCCCAATATTGAATCTTTTTCCTACCGAGAGCCATCTAGGGAACAAAGTTAATATCGGGACTGTTTTAATCCTTCACGTGATATGGAACACAATAGTAATATATTGACCTTCTACAGGATGGTGCCGCATGTATTAGGCCTACATTTGTGACGTAAGGCTGTACCGAGCACATTTTTACCTGCTGAGCCGAGCGCTCAAAAAATGCCTGGTACCCCGAGCAAAACAGAGCCGATCAATGCTGCCGAACAGAACGGCACGTTTAGTAATCACAGGGGTGCTACCGGAAGTACCAGCTTTTTTCACAATTTCTCACATTCCAAATTTTTCATTTTTTCACATACCCGCTTCTAATTTTTTTAAACATTTTTCTCATACCTGCTTTTCATTTTTGTATCACTATTTCTTCGTTTACATATATCACACCAGTTTAACAATTATTTAAAATATAGTTTTCTTTTGTAGAAACCATTGCAATTTCTTTGTAAAGAGAGCAAAAGCAAATCCAGAGCGACTCCGGCAATAAAACAATCCATTTTGTTTTCGTGTTCTAACAACAGATATGGCTCCGTAATTCCGGGCCTAAAATGAAGACGGATAAGTAGATTGCTTTTTTTTTTACTCCGTTACTGCGTTTTGGCTTTTTTTCACACCACAGTCGTTTTTTTTTTACATTTTTACCTTTTTTTACCACTGGAAAATTTTCACATTTTTACATTTTTTATATCCCTGTAATCAGCACTCGCTAAATGCCAAATAGGCTTGTAGACAGAACAATTCTTTTCACTAAAATAGCCTGGTATAGCAACAACCATAGGCTACTAGGGGGGGCGGGGGATTGAAGCTTAATGGGGCGTCGACAGCTTGGTCATTAGCGACAACCTCAGTCACAGTGCAGTGGTCCGGGTTGCCACTGCAGCACACATTACAGAGACATTATTCAAACCCCCAATCTAAATCTCGTCATACATCTGTACCTCCTGCAAAAATTGAATAACACCAGACAGGAGGACAGACTTATCGCCCAATTGACGCGCAATGTCATGCGGAAGATGGAAACGATGACAAACACCAACAAGATGGCGACAATCTACAAGGAAGTGCCGGACCGTAAGTGGCCGTCGACACCAATAACATTCAGGAGGGTCAAACCCCCCCCCCCCGCAAAAGTAAACAGTGAGTAAGCCGGGAGTGACCAATGCGCAAACGGGCCAACACAACCTCCTCACGGCGACTACGGCGACACGCCGAGTGCCATTCCTAGACGGTGCTCTTAATAGCTAGTAACTTATTACCGTCCTGTCTGTCCCACAAGGTCTGCCAAAAAGCCTGTAACCTCAGACGAAGAGCTGGAAAAGCGTCTAAGGGAACAAGGCTGAGAACCTTTTCGAGAGGGCCAGAAAGGGCCAGTTTCGCTGCAGAATCAGCTTGCTCATTTCCACCAATCCCAACATGGCCCGGAATCCAGCAGAAAAGCACGGTTGTCTGCTGGCCAGGCAAGCGGGAAAGCAAAGCTTGGACACGTTGTGTCAAGGGGTTCCGAGGATTGTAATTCGCCAAGAACTCCAAGGCACTCATGGAATCGCTAAAGACAATGAAATGGGTGCCCTGAAGGTGAAGGATCCATTCCACCGCCAAACCAAGAACCAAAAGCTCTGCAGAAAACACAGAATAGCCTGATGGAAGGCTATGGGCAACCATTACTCCCCTACACACACAAGCACACGCCACGCCAACGTCCGACTTCGACCCATCAGTAAACAGCCGCTGATAACCAGCGTACTGGGAACACAGCCGCCGGAACTCCTGCAAGTACCTTGCTGGTAGAGTGGAAACCCTTCGGGAGGGACGCCAGAGCGAAAATGAACATGCCACTTGGGACAAGCCAAGGGGCGACTGGCATCTCCCCAAGCCTCAAGACGCAGGGCATTTCAAAGGCTATCTCCTGACAGGACTGCTGGAGCCTATCGCGGAAATCACCCTTACCCACCCTGCGTCTACCGACTCGCATGTCTGGCCCCAAAACCATGGACCAAGCAGGACTGGATTGCACAGCAGGCAAACGCAAAGCATACTGAATGGCAAGCTTCCGCTGACGAATGGCCAAAGGTGGCTCCGAAGCCTCAGCATAGAGCTGACCACTGGAGAAGTACGAAATACCCCAGTCGCCACACGCAGGCCACTGTGATGCGCAGTGTCTAACATCCGGAGAGTCGAGTCACTAGCCGAATCATACACCATGCACGCATAATCAAGTTTGCTGCGGACAAGGGCTCGGTAGAGGCACAACATGGCAGCACGATCGGCACCCCATGAAGTGCCTGACAGAACCTGCAAGATGTTAAGTGCCCGCAAAGACTTGTCTTTAAGTTGGCTCAAGTGTGGAAGCCAAGATAACCTGGAATCGAACACCAGACCCAGGAAACGTGCCTGTGGGACAACAGGAATTTGTGCCTGTCCCAAGTACAGGCAAGGATCTGGGTGCAGTGTTCGTTGATGGCGAAAGTGGATGCACACAGTCTTGTCCGGAGAAAACCGGAAACCATTACTGATCGCCCAGGTCTGGACTTTGTTAACTGCCAGCTGTAGCTGCCGCTCGCAGGTCTGCATGCAAGCCGCCCGAAAGCGTGGGCCAAAGTCATCGACAAACAAAGACTGGGGAACAGCAGCTTGCTGAGCAATGGGGTTGATCCCAATAGCAAACAAGATGACACTAAGAACACCTCCTTGAGGCACACCATTCTCCAAGACAAACGGGCGGGAAAGAGTCGCCCCGACACGAACACGAAAAGAACGGCCGGAGAGGTAAGCGGAAAGGAACAGTGGCATCCGTCCCCTCAAGCGACAGTCATAGAGATTACGGAGAATCCCATAACGCCAGGTCGTATCATAAGCCTTCTCCAAGTCAAAGAAAACTTGAACCAGATGTTGAAGCAGGCGAAAAGCCTCCCTCACATCTGATTCAAGGGCAACAAGATGATCGATAGTTGACTGAAACCGTTGAAAGCCACACTGGGACGCAGATAAGAATCTCTGTGATTCCAACACCCAGACCAACCGCTCACTGACCATCCGTTCCATAAGTTTACAGACACAGCTAGTCAGAGCGATTGGGCGATAACTGGAAGGAGAAGTAGGATCTTTGCCCGGCTTCACAATCGGGATGACCACTGCTGCCCTCCACACAGCTGGAATAGAGCCCTCCGCCCACATACGGTTGAACATTTCCAGCAAGAACTGCTGGGAGGCAAGAGGCAGATGTTTCAACAGCTGATAATGAACATCATCAGGGCCTGGGGCGGAGTCATGCGACTTGGACAAAGCTGAAACAAATTCCTGCCTGGTGAACGCCAAATTGTACTGCTCCAGCCCGTCGGAGCGAAAGTCAAGAGAGCAAGCCTCATCCCTACGCCTAATCCCGAGGAAACCAGGATCATAATAGTCATCACTCGAGCCCCGCGCCTATGCAGACGCAAGACAATCGGCGATATCCGGCACAGATGAAACCATGGCGTTCGCCACCCTCAGCTGCGATACCAGGGAAGGCACGGTCCTCCCCGAGATCTGGCACACCTTTCTCCACACCTGCTGAGAAGGCGTGGAGCGCGTGATCGAAGAAACATAAGCCGACCACGAAGCACACCTAGCCTCACGGATGACAAATCTGGCATGGGCACGACAGCGCTTAAAGGCAACAAAATTGTCAGTAGTTGGGCTAAACGTAAATGCACGCAACGCTCGCCTGCGGGCCCGAATAGCCCACCCGCAAGCAGGCGTCCACCACGGAACAGGAACCCATCACGGTTGTGTGGACGTACGCGGGACAGAAGCATGAGCAGCAGCGAGGATTACATCAGTGCAATGAGTTGAAAGTTCATCCACATCAGTAAAGTCCTGCACTGCATGCAGGAAAACAGCAGCCTCAGCAAAGGCTGACCACTCAGCTCGTTTCAGTGCCCACTGGGCTGGCCTGGAAGCAACAGAACCCCCCTGTGTTGTGGACAACACAATGGGGAGGTGATTGCTCCCATGCAGATCGGCAGTGACAGTGCAAGTGAAGTGAACCGGGATAGCTGGAGAGCAAAAGGTCAAGTCCACCACTGACCAATTACCTGAGGCCAGATTGCAGTGGGTCATGGCACCATCGTTCAAGACACAAACGGGCCCCCTCTGCATCCACTCCTCAAGGATTCTCCCCTTATTATCAGTATGAGGTCCTCCCCATTGGACGTGGTGGCTGTTAAAGTCGCCCAGGAAGAGGAAAGGGGCAGGAAGCTGGCAGACCAAGTCCTCCAGGTTACCAACCCCAAAGACCTCGCCAGACCTTACTGTCTGGTAGCAAATAAAGCGAACAGACAGTAATATCCAAATGGAAAGAAACTCGAACTGCTACCGCCTGAAATCTAGTGTGCAGAGGCACACGGGCATGCGGCTGAGAGTGTTGAACCAGCACAGCAACACCACCATGTGCACGTGGCACAGGGTCTGCATCCTGACGGTAGACAAAATAACCCCGAACAACCGGATTATCTGACGCCTTAAAGCAAGTTTCCTGGAGGCAGCAGCAGAAAGGTCGCCAATGCGACAAAAGCAGTCGCAGCTCTTCTGCATGGGTCCGATAACTTTGGCAGTTCCACTGAACGATGGTATGCGCAGGCATTAGGACGGGCTTAAGACTGAATCATCCTCCTCAACTCCTCCCCTGGGTGATCCGAAAACATCTGAATCCTCCCCCGAATCAAAAGTCGGAGTGAGATCCAGAATGAAGTTGTCCTCGGAAGGAGGAAAAAGTTCAAGAGAAGAGGAACAGGAAATCTCTCCCAGCTCCATGGGTAAAGGAGTATCAAATTGTGGAGGGGGCGCAATGGACCCCTCAGCAAGCTGGTCGTTCAAGGACCGTTTCACCTTCTCTCCCCCCCCACCCCCTGTGGGCTGGGGGGAAGAATAAGCCCACCGTACCCCTGCGTGTCGTAGGAGGCGACTAAAAGGGAACCCAAGATCACGGTTTGCTAGTGTGCCAAGGGTCTGCGTGGCTGAGGGTTTTTTGTCCGTATGGAACACTAGCAACCTCAACACAACGGTTTGCGAATGCGCCTACGGTGTGTATGGCGGGCAGGTTTAACACCCGTCGCAAGCACTAGTCCGAAAGAGGTGAAGGGACATCCAGACAAACCGGGCCCGGGGTGGCTGCTTAGAGGATGTTTGGCGGTTTGAATCCCCTTTTGGGTTTGATTCCGATTTGCCCATTCTGGCCACTGGGCTTTTCATCCTCATCCCCCAGCATGTTGGCCGTGTGCTGCAACCTAGTAATCCGTAGAGGCGGAGATCCTGGCTTTCGGGCTTTGGCTCCTTATTCCGGAGGACGGGTGGCCTGGGCGAGCCGGCCTAAGGTCAATCGGCTATGACTTTTCGGGTTCTGTCGTTGTGGGGAGGCGGCTTGTGCTGTATCCATCTGCATCACGGACCCGAACTGTTTGGGTTATCGAGGGAGGTGGTGTGTACGGCTTCTTTGGTAGCCTCGCCTCTCGGCATGCTTAGGCTGCCACCTCACCGAGATAGACGGCGGTGTTAGCTTCCTGGTGCAGGGCCCTGGATATGCGGCTTCCGGCCCTGCATCACCCGAGTGCCGCGCGGGGTTTTCTTTTCTGGGGGGCGCACCGCCGCGACTTATTTTTGCTCTACATGGCAACTACTTCTCCCCCCTCCCCCCAAAATTCTTCCCCTCCTCGCCGCACTAGCAAGCGCCAGAGGAGGGAACCCGAGATGGTTGGGGCTGGTGCGCAGTTACCAGACTTTTCGTAAGAGTCGGGACCAAGTCCCGAAGTTCCTGGTGGTGACAGGCGAGGGCCGAGATGTTACACAACTCGGTCCGTTCGCTGTCCACAAAGCGCTGAAAGGGATCTGTGGTTCGGATCCGAAGAGTGTCTCTCGGCTCCGTGCTGGGGGATACCTTGTGGAAGTTGCAGACGATGGTCAGGCGAAGAGGCTTTTAAAAGCGAGTGCGCTGGGGTCATGCCCAGTGCATGTCCCGCCGCATCGTACTTTGAACAGCAGCAAGGGGGTCGTGACATGCTTTGATTTGAGGGGTCTCGGTGATGATGCCATCCTGGACGAACTCAAGTCACAGGGTGTTACGGCTGTGAGGCGTTTGACACGGAAAGGCGAGAATGGTGCCCAGCCAACTGACACCTTTTTCCTGACCTTTGATACGCCAGTTGCACCGCAGCACATTACTGCCGGTTACCTGCGCTTGAAGGTCAGGAGTTACGTTCCGAATCCGATGCGGTGTTTCCGCTGTCAACGTTTCGGCCATACCAGCGACTCGTGTAAAGGTAGGCCTACCTGTGCTCAGGCAGCCCATGAAGGCGCTGACTGTGCTGGCCCGAAGCAGTGCGTCAACTGCGGTGGTCAGCACCAAGCCTCTTCACGGGACTGTCGTGTTTATGTTGAGGAACGTCGAGTGCAGGAACTAAAGGTGAAGGACGGGCTTTCCTACTCGGAGGCCCGAAAGAAAGCCAGGCTACCGGCACCGGCAGTGACTCGTTCTTTTGCGCAGGTGTGCAGTGCGCCAACGCCTGGCCCAGTTAGTGAGTCTGCTGATTTGGCAGATTTACGCTCTGAGCTCAGGTCTTTGACGATGACGGTGGGCTAGCTTATTACTTTGTTGACCCAGCAACATCCATCTCTGCAGGGTCTTTTGGGTCCTTCGGACCCGGTTGCTGCCTTGCCGTCGACATCTGCCCAGCCTGCAAATGCTTCTGCTTCTGCTGCTGTTCCTGCTGCTGTAACTGTTCCCAAGCAGGATGGGGCTTCAGCTAAGCCTCCGCCTGCCCGGAGTGAACCACAGAAAAAGTTGAAGAAAAAGGCTCCTGCTGGTAAGGCCTCATCACCACCCGTGAGGACGTCGCCACCAGAAGAGAAAGTGAAACTGTCGTTGAACGGCCAGCTTGCTGAGGGGTCCGTTGTGTCCCCTCGACATCTTGATACTACTTTGCCCATGGAACAGGGAGAGATTTCCTGTTCCAATCCTCCAGAACTTTTTTCTCCTTCTGAGGACAACTTCGTTCTGAACCTCACTCCATCTTTTGATTCGGGTGAGGATTCGGATGTTTTCGGATCGCCCAGAGGAGGAGTTGAGGAGAATGATTCTGTCTTCAGCCTGCCCTAATGCCTGCGCATGCCATCGTTCAGTGGAACTGCCAAAGTTATCGGACCCATGCCGAAGAGCTGCGGCTGCTTTTGTCGCATTGGCGACCTCTGTGCTGCTGTCTACAGGAAACCTGCTTTAAGGCGTCAGATAATCCGGTTGTTCGAGGTTATTCTGTCTACCGTCTGGATGCTGACCCTGTGCCACGTGCACATGGTGGTGTTGCAGTGCTGGTTCAACACTCTCAGCCGCATGCCAGTGTGCCTCTGCACACTAGGCTTCAGGCGATAGCAGTTCGTGTTTCTTTCCATTTGGATATTACTGTCTGTTCGCTTTATTTGCCACCGGATGAGGTCTTTGGGGTTGGTGACCTGGAAGACCTGGTCCGCCAGCTTCCTGCCCCTTTTCTGTTCCTGGGCGACTTTAACAGCCACCATGTCCAGTGGGGGGGACCTCATACAGACAACAAAGGGAGGATCCTTGAGGAGTGGATGCAGAGGGGGTCTGTTTGCATCCTGAACGATGGAGCCATGACACACTGTAACCTGGCCACGGGCAATTGGTCAGCGGTGGACTTAGCCTTTTGCTCGCTGGCCATCCCAGTTCACTTCACTTGGGGTGTCACTGACGATCTGCATGGAAGCGATCACCTCCCCATTGTGTTGTCCACAACACAAGGGGGTTCTGTGGCTTCCAGGCCAGCCCGGTGGGCGCTTAAACGTGCTGAATGGTCAGCTTTTGCTGAGGCTGCTGTATTTCAGCGTGCGGTTGAGAACTTTTCTGATGTGGATGAACTTTCCACTCATTTCGCTGACGTGGTCCTTGCTGCTGCTCATGCTACTTTCCCGCGTACGTCCACTCAGCCGCAGCGGGTTCCTGTTCCGTGGTGGACACCTGCTTGCGGGCAGGCCATTCAGGCCCGCCGGCGAGCGTTGCGTGCGTTTACAGTCAGCCAAACTGCTGACAACTTTGTAGCCTTTAAGCGCTGTCGTGCCCGTGCCAGGTTTGTCATCCGTGAGGCTAGACGTGCTTCGTGGGCAGTTTATGTTTCGTCGATCACGCGCTCCACGCCTTCTCAGCAGGTGTGGCGGAAGGTGCGCCAGATCTCGGGGAAGACCGTGCCTTCCCCGGTTTCACAGCTGAAGGTGGCGAATACCGTGATCTCTTCTGTGCCGGATATCGCCGACTGTCTTGCGTCTGCGTTTGCGCAGGTTTCGAGTGATAACCATTATGATCCTGGTTTCCTCAGAATAAAGCGTAGTGAAGAGGCTCACCCTCTAGACATTCGCTCCGACGGGCTAGAGGAGTACAATTTACCGTTCACCAGGCAGGAATTTGTTTCCGCTTTGTCCAAGTCGCATGACTCCGCCCCAGGGCCTGATGATGTTCATTATCAGCTGTTGAAACATCTGCCTCTTGCCTCCCAGCAGTTCTTGCTGGAGATGTTCAACCGTGTGTGGGCAGAAGGCTCTGTTCCGGCAGCGTGGAGGACAGCAGTGGTCATCCCGATTGTGAAACCGGGCAAAGACACTACTGCTCCTTCCAGTTATCGCCCAATCGCCCTGACTAGCTGTGTCTGTAAACTTATGGAACGGATGGTCAGTGAGAGGTTGGTCTGGGTGCTGGAATCACGCGGATTCTTATCTGCGTCCCAGTGTGGCTTTCGACGTTTTCGGTCGACCATCGATCATCTGGTTGCCCTTGAATCGGATGTGAGGGAGGCTTTTCGCCTGCGTCAACATCTGGTTCAGGTTTTCTTTGACTTGGAGAAGGCTTATGATACGACCTGGCGTTATGGGATTCTCCGTAATCTCTATAACTGTGGCTTGAGGGGACGGATGCCACTGTTGCTTTCCGCTTACCTCTCAGGCCGTTCTTTTCGTGTTCGTGTCGGGGCGGCTCTTTCCCGCCCGTTTGTCTTGGAGAATGGTGTGCCTCA
>JAHWFP010255512.1:31345-42585 GCA_023313725.1 Lithobius niger
TCCCGAAATAATTGATCATCTGCGAGAAACGGAACAGTCCAAAGATCGAGGGGTGGCGAAATTGCACGAGCGCGAGTTCGATTTTGCTACCCCTAGATCTTTCCTCCTCACTGTTTCCTTTTGCGGGGGGTTGACCCTCCTGAATGTTATTGGTGTCGGCGGCCACTTACGGTCCGGCACTTCCTTGTTGATTGTTGCCATCTTGATGGTTTTCGTCGTCGTTTCCATCTTCCGCATGACATTGTGCGTCAATTGGGCGATAAGTCTGTCCTCCTGTCCGGTGTTTTTCAATTTTTGCAGGAGGTACAGATGTATGACAAGATTTAGATTAGGGGTTTGAATAATATCTCTGTAATGTGTGGTGCAGTGGCAACCCGGACCACTGCACTGTGACTGAGGTTGGCGCTAATGACCAAGCTGTCGACGCGCCATTAAGCCTCATCTCCCCCCCCCCTTCTCTCCTGGTGGTGACTTCCTCACGGGTGGTGTTGAGGCTTTACCAGCAGGAGCCTTCTTCGACACTTTCTGTGGGGCACTACGGGCGGGAGGAGGCTTAACTGCAGCCTTAACCTGCCTGGGAAAAGTTACAGGAACAGTAGCAGGAGCAGAAACATTCTCAGGCTGGGCAGATGTCGACGGCAAGGCAGCAACCGGTTCCGAAGAACCCAAAAGACCCTGCAAAGATGGATGTTGCTGGGTCAACAAAGTAACAAGCATTCCTACCGTCCTCGTCAAAGACCTGAGCTCAGTACGCAAATCCTCCAAATCAGCAGACTCACTAACTGTGCCAGGCAATGGCACACTGCACACCTGCGCAAAAGATCGGGCCATCGGCGCTGCCGATAGTGTAGCCTCCTTCCGGGCCTCCGAGTAGGAAAGCCCGTCCTTCACCTTCAATTCCTGCACACGACGTTCCTCTAAATAAACACGGCAGTTCCGTGAAGAGGTTTGGTGCTGACCACCACAGTTGATGCACTGCTCTGGGCCAGCACAGTCAGCAACTTCATGGGCTGCCTGAGGAGCACAGCTAACACAGGTAGGCTTACCTTTACACGAGCCGCTGGTGTGGCCGAAGCGTTGACAGCGGAAACACCGCATTGGATTCGGTACATAATTCCTGACCTTCAACTGCAGGTAACCGGCAGTAATGTGCTGCGGTGCAACTGGCGTATCAAAGGTCAGGAAAAAGGTGTCAGTTGGCTGGGCACCATTCTCGCCTTTCCGCGTCAAACGCTTCACAGCCGTAACGCCTTGTGACTTGAGTTCGTCCATGATGACATCATCACTGAGACCCTTCAAATCAAAGCACGTCACGACCCCCTTACTGCTATTTAAGGTACAATGTGGATCCACACGCACCGGGCATATTCCCAGTGCACTCGCCTTCAAAAGCCTCTTTGCCTGAGCATCGTCCGCAACTTCCACAAGGTATCCCCCAGCACGGAGCCGAGAGACACTCTTCGGATCTGAACTACAGATCCCTTTCAATGCTTTGTGGACAGCGAATGGACCGAGTTGTGTAACAACATGTGTGTCACCACCAGGAACTTCGGGACTTGGTCCCGACTTTTACTGACGTCTGGTAACAGGGCATCAAGCCCAACCATCTCTGATTCCCTCCTCTGGTGCTTGCTAGTGCGGCAAGGAGGGGAAGAATTTTTTGGGAAGAAATTTTTTTGGGGGGAAGGGGGGGAAGTAGACGCCATGGAGAGCAAAATGAAGTCGCGGTGGTGCGCCCCAGAAAAGAAAACCCCGTGCGGCACTCGGGTGATGCAGGGCCGGAAGCCGCATATCCAGGGCCCTGCTCTAGGAAGCTAACACCGCCGTCTATCTCGGTGAGGTGGCAGCCGAAGCATGCCGAGAGGCGAGGCCACCAAGGAAGCCGTACACACCACCTCCGTCGATAACCCAAACAGTTCGGGTCCGTGATGCAGATGGATACAGAACAAGCCGCCTCCCCACATTGACTGGACCCGAAAGGTCATAGCCAACTGACCTTAGGCCGGCTCGCCCAGGCCACCCGTCCTCCGGAATAAGGAGCCAAAGCCCGAAAGCCAGGATCTCCGCCTCCACGGATTACTAGGTTGCAGCACACGGCCAACATGCTGGGGGATGAGGATGAAAAGCCCAGTGGCCAGAACGGGCAAATTGGAATCAAACCCAAAAGGGGGCTTCAAATCGCCAAACATCCTCTAAGCAGCCACCCCGGGCCCGGTTTGTCTGGATGTCCCTTCACCTCTTTAGGACTAGTGCTTGTGACGGGTGTTAAACCTGCCCGCCATACACACCGTAGGCGCAGTTGCAAACCTTAGTGTTGAGGTTGCTAGTGTTAAAGACGGACCCAAAACCCTCCGCCATGCAGACCCTTGGCACACTAGCAGACCGTGATCTTGGGTTCCCTTTTAGTCGCCTTCTACGACACGCAGGGGTACGGTGGGCTTATTCTACCCCCAGCCCACAGGGACTATTAGTTTCGCATACTGTAATTGATGATATATCGGCATATCTAATGTTTCCCAATTAAACCTGCATTATCAACCATCACTATAACAAAACAAGTAATTTTTATTACGAATACAACAAACAATTAAACGAGTACTGTTGACACTAAAACACTGAGGTTTTTTATGAAGGTAAGTTTCTTAACTATTTCAGGTTTCAGCATAAAAATAAGTAGTTAACCTGCACGAATTACCTACAAATTTAGTTCCTGTATTGAATTCTGTGGTAGGCTTTCAACCCTATTGCAGCAGGATCCAAGCATAGACCATAATCAATCGGCTGCTTCCAAAACGCCACACATGTGCAAAAAAAAAAACGTTCACTGCTGCACACAGTTTGGTACTGCCAAAACATAGAACACTCGATAGAGCTATAGTAATAGCAGTTCAAAGGCAAAACGAGAGTTCAGAGTCCAACGAACTACTTTAATCCTTGCTTGTAACATTTATTATGTAGCACATGTTCCTATACGTAAACTTACTTTTTTTCACCTTTTGTTCAAGACATGACCATTCAACGGAAGTGACATCATCTTGAACGCGACTGAGGGCTGTGTTGAGGGATTGCGGGATCGAACCATTGGCTCCGGATCGTGTGCCAATACTGGACGCGAGCTGCGCTGCTCGGCTTGATTAAATGGACGTAATTTCTCTGTGTACCAAGCATTGCCGATCATGCTCTGCTCACCTAAAATCGGCTCGGCAGCTCGGTATTGGTCCAGCCTTAGTGATTAGGCATACAATTTGTATTAGCGAAAATTTACTAAACAATATCTCTTGGTACGTATCTAGGAAGTCCAATCTAGGCCAATTCAAGTAAATATTCTGTAGGGCATGTACTGACAGAAAAGCTAAATTGAAACCCCTGGTGCAGTCTAGGATGAGATTGGAAAAAATAACAATTCCCTCCAAAGATGTTACACGTGGTTCCTCCTAGGGACCTTCTAGTATTGGGTTCGTCTACTAAATTGAACGCATCTGAGCTATTTCCGGTTGTGAAGCAGGCAAGGGTAAGATTACCCAAGATGCTACAGTTGGTAACCTCTTTGCTTCCAAACTAATCCTCGAAGCAGACGATGCTTGCTTTTTCGAAGCATTGCTGCATGGAGTGTCGTCTGCTACCATCGCTCTCACCCCGGTTTTGGTTGCTGGTTTCTGATGTTATATGTTTAGACGCAGTGAAGCGCGGAATTTTGAAAAAAAAAAGAAAAATTAAAAATCATCATATTCTTAAAAAAGTAATTTGCTGGCCGCTATCTTTTTGTCAGGCAAAGATTGGTCACGTGATATGCCTCTGCGGTTTTGAAACCAGCGATCCGCGTCACTTGATGTGTCTCGCCTGTAAATTATCCTGAAGATACTTAACCCCGACTCACATTATGTGGCCATGCTCGAGGAAGTGACGTCGTAAACCAGATTTGTAGCGGGCTATTTAAACAAAACTCGAAACGCATGTGCATTTTGTAAAGAATGCCGGCCAGAAATTTAAAGATCTTTCTAACCAGATGAGCCAAACAAACCAACTATTATGATTAATAAAGTATTGTTAAAAAGACACATCTGTGCCCTAATCACAGCAGACCAGGAAAGCCCGTCTGAAAAAGGAGACAGGTGGAATGCTGAAAAAACGGAAATTTATTAAAAAGATGAGTCTCAGTTTACTACATAGGCCAGTCAAAATAGGGTTGAAAAAGGAATTAATTAGCAACAAGCTACAAATTTGTGGGATGGTCTCAGGTGACGCGCTAAACAACATACTAAAAGTCCCCTGAAATCCTCCTACCAGTGCGTTGTCTGCCGTATTTGAAAAATGGGGTCCAACAATGGTTGTTTCAATATATACCGGTAACAGAGTTGCTCTGACATGAAAATATATGCCATCCTAAACCGTACAACATTCAATTTTCTACAAAAAGTCTTCGATTATTTTTTTTGTAGATTCGAATTATTCAGCCAATAAACGGTGTAGAAGAATGTTGAGTTAATGCCGCCATTTTGGAAACATGCGCCCGAAATCGCATGTTTTTCAATATATCACGGAAACGGCTGCATATAATGATTTTTAATCCGAAATTGTACAGCATGGAATTGTCTGCAAAAAAGTTTCTATTCCTTTTTTTTTAAACTGAATCAATGATTCAGCGAATAAACTGTGCCAAAGAGGCCACACATGTGCCCCCCCCCAATGTACACAATGTACATTACACTTCATATAGTTGTAGCTTGGGGCCCCATATTGTTGGCATTTTTCATTTTCTGTGAAAAGCATGAAAACATATGAAGAGTAACTGGAAAAAAAATCAATGATACCAAGTTAAAAACGTTTTGGGTGAGGTGGAGGGAGATTAATTCCACAAAAAACTGTACTTAAAGTGATTTTCGTGTTGAAATTATTTTTGCGAGCCCTCTAATAGCACGAAATGGATGCTTAAGATTTTCTGAAACGTGGGATCTATTCTTTCCATCAATCCTGCCCAAGATTGTTTAACATAGATCGGCACCGTTCTGCGCCCATTTAAAGGTTAAAAGGTAATGATGTAGCAGCGAAAGGATATGGTGATTTTCGAATTTAAAGTGGTCCACCAAGCCCACTAATTTTCAAAAAAGGACATGCTTAGAATTTTTTGAAAGGTGGGGATCTATTCTATCAACCAATCCTACCCGAAATTGTTTGGCTTAGATGGGGACTGACCTATGCCTATTTAAAGGTGAAGACGTAATGGCGTGACAGCGAAAGCGTATGTTGCTTTTAAAATTCAACGCGCTCTTGAGCCCTTTAAACACCCGCAATGGGGGAATATTTTGAAAGGTGGGTGTTATCCTTTCCATCAATCCTAACCGAGATTGTTTAGCTTAGATAGAAATACAAATATGAGTATTTCAATGGCACTGTGAAATTCAAAATTGTCGCTACACCAATTACACCTACACTTTAAAATGAGCGTAGGACGGTCCCTATCTAACCTAAACCATTTCAGTTAGGCTTGATGTAAGAATAGATCCCCACCTTTCTGAAAATCCTAAGCATGGCCATTTCGGGATGTTAGAGGGCTCACAAGAGTAATTTGAATTCGAAAATCAACATGCGCTTCCACCGCTACGCCATTACATCTTCACCCTTTAATGGGTGTAGAACAATCCGGATCACAGTTGAATAATTTCGGTTTGGATTGATGTAAAGAATAGGTCACCACCGTTCAGAAAATCCAAAGCATGTCCATTTCGGGGAATTCGTAAATCAACATATGTTTTCACCACCTCTACACCTTCAAATGGGCGTATGACAGTTCTTACCTAAGTTATACAATTTCAGTTAAGATTGATGGAAAGAATAGGTCCCCACATTTCAAAACATCCTAAGCATGCCCATACCGGGCTATTAGACGGCGTGCCAGTTATTCATCAGACTTTAAGACACACACAACTGGATTAAATAGTTGCGTGCTATTCACTGCAATGATTCATCACACATTTTTACTGTTTCGTGCATGGTTAATAAAGCAAGGACTTTACCAGTTCGCTTCACTTTAGTGCGAATAATTTAGTGAGAAAAAGCAGTTAACAAGCAGCATTATGTCCACTACAAAAATTCTTATTATCCAAATAAAAAGAACTGCTGGAAGCCATTTCTGGTGATAAGTACATGGGGGTAATACGCAGATACTATCCTGATCATTTAAATTCCTTTTCAAAGAAACAGAAATAAAATAAAATACATCTTCTCAGAAATATTTAAGTTAACGTAGCATTTTGTGAAAAAAACTTGAAAAATCTACATTTTTTTGCCATTTATAATGCTTCTCGATGGCTAAAATTACACTTCTAGGTCAATTTTTGACCAAACTGTTGCACTTAGCAAAATGTTTGAAGATACAATAAAGGCTACAAATTTATTTGTCTTAAATAAGGAATAGATATTATTGTCTTGTAGGGGCAGTGGTTTGGGATGAAAAGAAGAAAATGTGTGTTTTGGGTCCAAACGGCAGCCATTTTTTTCAATATGGCGGACAATGCAATGGTCGAATTTCAGGGGAATTTTAGATGTTGATTAACACGCCACCTGAGACCATCCCACAAATTTTTAGCTTGTTGCTAAATAATTACTTTATGGCCCAGTTTTTTTACCTTATCTTACTGTTCTTTGTAAACAATGTACTTTTTTTTAGTAAAGTAAACGAACTTTTTGTTGTGTTGTTGTTTTAACAATTGTAAACAGACCTTTTTGTTTTATTTAGAATTCCGTTATTTAACTGTGACCAGTCACATTTTTCGATGCGTTTTTTCCAGCACTCGAATTGGTTGTTAGGGTTGAATTGATGGCATAGGTTATACCAAGCTAATTCCAAGCTAACTGGCTTTAAATTTTACCAATACCAGAAATACTTTTACTAATTAAAAGTATTTAATTACTAATTACTCGATAATCTAAATACATCCCAACGACGCCACTTCTTCTTTGTTCATTTTTAAAGGTACACTAATTTGAGATAAACAGCATTAAATCCTCACTTAATAAAACAAATAATCGTTTCTTTTCCCTTCTTAAATTACTAGTGCTTTTTTGTCAGTCGCATTGGTTTTAATTTAATTTAAGTGTCTAGTGGTTGAATACAGCAGTAAGGATACACGTGGACTAAACACTGCAGCAACATTGTGGCATCTGAAAGATTACAGGAAAGATAATTTGCGGTTTTTTTTTTTTTTTTTACTGCGGTTCAGTCAAAACTTACCTTAAACATCACACGAGTTCGTTTTTGTTTTTTATAATAAAATGGATTGAGTCAGGGATAGAATTAACATCTATATTTGAATAATTAGATCTATAATCAGCTTTAATAAATTCTTATTTGGTACTTTTTAGGTACTAAGAACCAGATTAGCTGCAATCCTCTTCCAAGTTTGTATATGTAGCGCTGCCTCTATTATTTGCATTAGTTCTGTAATTCGTTTTAGTTATCTTTATTAAGCACTTTTTAAGTACTGTAAAATGGAGTGACCTTGAACACATTTTAACTTTACACAGAGCTACTCTTTGCAGAAAAAATCCCAGATCAGTTATTAACACACTAAATGTCCGATCATAAACTGCATTACCGTAACTCTAACAAAACTTAAAAACTTTATGGCTTCAAAACTTTATTTTATACTTAATAACAAATAAAAATTTGTGGGATCACTTAAAGGCGCCTGTTCACCATTTCGATAGTGTTGCCCATATTCTAACCACAGCATCTGCGTTCCATATTCTCTGTCTTCCAATGGGGCTGATGTGGGTCAGGTGATCTCGTTTTAGTTATACAACTCGCGGCGCTGCTGCGAATAGTGTCGTTCGATTTTTAAATTTCCGCTATTATAATCGTTATATTGCTCGAAGACAGTGTCGGATTGGGCCGCCACGGATACCGTGGAGGCCAGCCAATATAGGAGGCCCCTGTTTTAAAAAAAGTTATTTTCGGGAAAAATTTTAGCGAATTCGCTTGAAAATTGCTTTTTTGAGTTAAAAGAAAACCTATTAATACATGCCTATTTCTTTAAAATACACCAGCTTCCAGACTTCACCCGCACCACAGAAAACACTTGTTAAAAAATGATTTACGAAAAATTGGAAATTAATTCGTATGAAAATTGCAGGAAAACGTTTTAAATTCATGCTGATTTCTTTAAAATATACTAGCATGTCTCTGCTTCCGTGCCGAGGATTCCCCCCCCCCCCCGCATGAAGGCGCCTAGAGGCCCCTGCAGTGCATTTCCAGGGATGCCCTACATCTCCCAATCCGAACCTGTTCGAAGATTTTACGGTGCTTCATCTTGGAGTTGAAAAGGCGCCTTTAAGATCGGCGTCACTTTGATCACCCTTCTTATGTCAAACGGAAAGAGTACCCAACGAGTTGAAGGGTGTGACTGATCATTCTTTGATCTTTTAAAAATGTATACGAGTATCTGGTGTTCTATTGTAAACATTCAGGGCACAAGTTTGACTCTCTATTTATTTTAAAACTGAAAAGCACTTCGTAACTACACCAAATGTTAGATAAACATTGAATTAATTGCTTCACATTGTTTTAAGTCTCTGCGAATTTGACTAACACTTCTATTCAACCATTAAGCTTAGTGGCACTATTGATTCTTGCCTGTAAATAGTGATTCCAGTCAAAAGTTTGCAGCTAAATTCTTGACGGTATATTTATTGAACCTCCATATTGAATTCCTGCAGGACTGTGATTCGACTTCCGGGATGCCAAAGTAATTGTGATGTCGTTTTGCACTTGTCGCTCGCTACCATAAATTATAATGATATTATTACACCATGCTTTAGACATGATTTCAACTTTTCTTAATTTAAGGGCCGTCATTAATCAACTAGTCCCACTCGTCAAAGTCGTCCTGTTTTACTCTACCAAGAACCAGCTAAGTCGCAACCTGATCTCTCAAACGTGTTTCTATAGTACTTCCTCCTGTCGCAGAATAGATCGACACTAAGTACGACAAATAGTGCAGAAATATCAAATTTAATTTCTAAACGTACTTACATTGGCTAAGTTGATTAAAGTCTGACATTCGTCATTATGAGCTAATCCGTCTGCCATAAATCGCTGCGTTCCATTCAAATCGTCCTCCCGCTTTGTGACGTAAATACCTTTATCTTTTAAAGCCTTTAAATGATCTAGGAGGACAAAGGTAATTTTTAAAAACGAGTTAAAAAAACTGAAATTCGGAATATCCTCATTTATTGCTTAATATGGAGTATCTTCCTTGGTAGAACCATTTTTTCCTGCAACAGCTGTCCAGAAAATTGTTAAATCTTGCAGAAAAGAAAAGGATTAAGTTAAATGGTTTCGAGGCTTGATCCTTCCCTTCCTGCAACAATTAACACGAAAAACCTTTTGACAAATTAACATGAAAAAACCGATATAATATATATACAATGGTACAATGAGTTGGCACATTGAAGCGGTGAAGGAGCCGTAATCTTATTAACCCATAACTACCTGAAAAAACTTTCAGACCCTTTTTTTAGAGTCCCATGCCCATGATTTGGAGCCGACGACGCTGACCACTGGGCTGTGCTTGCGAGCTTTGCTTGGGGTCCCCGAGGCCCCCTCACGAAGCTTGCTCTGGGACTTTGTTTTTGGCTGTTGTACGTTGAAGGCGTACGTTCGTATCCAGGCAGCTACGGGTTAGGATGCTGTCCAAAAATTTTATTAAAAAAATTATATGTGTATGGCTAAAAGACCAATTAGGTCTAATCAAACACAGAGAGAATTAATGTTAGCTAAACTTACACATCTGTAAACCTACGAAGCTGAGTGAAACTTTAAAAAAGGGGCCGCACGCAAGTAGCATAAAGCAATTTTTGCCCTTTTTAATCCCTCCCACGTTAAACTTTTGCACACCATTGGCAGCACCCCCCCCCCTCCACAAATATGATGGTACAAAAAGCGAAACTTCCCACCCATCGTTAGTGTTTCGGAAAATTTCAAAATCAAGTTACGAAATTAGTCCCGATTTTGTCCGAAAACCTCTGATGACTTTTTATTTGCCGTTTATTCCTTTTGGTAGTTATTTCAAAAAGTTCAAAATATCAAGTACAGCTGGTTGATTTTGGTTTCTATTGCCCTTAACATATATTACCTATTATTTAATAGTAGTCCCTTCCTTTGGAGGGCTTAATCCCCTAGACACGTAGTAGGCTTCATCACCATGCTTGCAGCCCTATCTCCACTGCGCATGCTTGTGGGCCTTTATACAGGGTGTCCCAAAAGTCTGCGATCACCCAGGTGATATACCTAGGTGATATACCTAGGTGATATATCAGGTGTTCATGCTGATATAACGGGGATTTTGATCTTTGTTCATGATGATGGCGTACCATCATCGTTTCTTATGATGAACAAAGATAAAAATCACCGATATATCAGCATGAACACCCGGTATATCTCTCGGGTGTATCACCTGGGTGACCCATGACGTTTGGGACATCCTGTATAACAAGCCGGAGCATCGCTGGGCTTCATTCTTTCTTCCACTCAGGGTCTAAATTGGCGACCGAGAGGGGAGGCCAGGCGGGCCAAGGTAATGTATGTTTTCATAAAGGCAATACAAACCAAAATCAACCAGCTGTACCCGGTATTTTGGACTTTCTATGTGCTATGAAAATACATTACCTACTATTTAATAGCATACCTCGTCCCACGAACCCCGTGCCGCCAGCACCCCGTGAACTGATTGATGCTGTCAACCCCGACAAAAGAAGTGAATGAGGACTCCGGATAGGGAATAGTGACCGTGTTCTTGTTACGTCGTCATAGGATCACTTTCCATTCGTCCGTGGTTATGCGCGCACAAACACTCCACTTGCAGGTAACCAATCACAAAATCGGGGGAATTGACAACACGGATGTGGGTCAAGGTGAAATTTGAGGGCCACAAACTCCAACCAAGAGCATTGAACAGTATCTGGGTATGGTACTACATGGCTTTCATCCGGGGCAGAAGTCTTTGGGCTGCCGGGAGAGTCTTGGTCACAGATAGGCCTCGGAGAGTCGGAGGAAGCTTCTTTGGGTGGAGTCGCCATGACGGGAATTTGAAGGAGAAACAACCGAGCGGTGTGAACGGTCATCGAAGACCGTTATAAAACGTGCGCAGCTATGCAAGGGCTGCATCATGGTGAACGGGAGAATCATTGAGATTGTCTGTCGCGATTCTTAGGTTAGTTATTTGCCCAAATAAAGTTTCCAA
>JAHWFP010255513.1:3267-19538 GCA_023313725.1 Lithobius niger
GAAGGAAGGAAGGAAGGATTGCGAAGGAAGGAAGGATTGCGAAGGAAGGAAGGATTGTGAAGGAAAGAAGGATTGCGAAGAATAGAAGGATTGCAAAAAATGAAAGGATTGCGAAAAATGGAAGGATTGCGAAGAATAGAAGGATTGTGAAGGAAGGATTACCAAGAAGGAAGGATTGCCAAGGAAGGATTGCGAAGGAAGAATTGCCAAGGAAGGATTGCCAAGGACCGATTGCGAAGGAAGGATTGCCAAGAAGGAAGGATTGCCAAGAAGGAAGGACTGCCAAGAAGGAAGGACTGCCAAAAACTAAAATCAACCAAGTGCCCTAGGTATTTTAGTGTTTTTATTGCCACAAAAATGTCCATTATCTTTTATTTATAGCAGACTTCGTCACCCTAGGAGGTTGGCTAGGTTCGAAGCACCCACCTTATGAGCTGGCTGCCCCCACAGAGTTAATCTGAGCAGAGCACCAGAACAACACCATCCCGTGGACCCAAAGTTTCTTTTGTCCCCATGGGCTAAGATATTGACATCCGATGCCAGGGATCGAGAATTTGGTTCAACGCTAGGGGAAAGGCAGAAGTGCTAATAACAGAGAAAAGCCACTCTTACCTTTGACGGGAAGCAGTCTTGAGTCCATCAGCGCTTAGATGATCGGAACAGGATGGCGAACTCGGGAAGACTAGGTAGCGGATTCTGGCTGGATGCTAGGCAGCGGATAGAATGTAACAAAAGTGACAACAGGAACGGCTGATCGGGGAAGGCGTTAGTCGTGATAGGGTCACACAAGCGGAGCAGACACAGATTCTGATCCAATGCCGAGCCGTCCGATCACCCGAGTTCGAACAGGCATGACGGAGGTCAACACAAAAAGCTATGTGTAAAATCGAAGCAACGGTAAAGATAAAGGATGATGAGAGGCTGGTGAATAAACGGGAGTGTAAGCAGAACTGAGAAACGTGACAGTCTCCTTGGAGAGAGGAACGCAGACCAGTTGCAAGAGGGAAATAGGTCAATGTGCATCGTAAATGAACAGTCGAAGAAGCATATGTTGAGAATACAGAACACATGACATGATCAACCTCTGAACCGGTCGATTGTGTGTCTTAGTTAGGAAGACCGTCGATAACTTGTACACGGCGTGCTGTCCGTTGGTGTAGTGGCTCGAAGTTGCATCCTGAAAGTGAAGGTGAGGAAATATGGTCCCAGGAACCGGTAAATGAGTTTATTTCTGTTGCGAGGGGTAGTGTGCTCTATCCTGAGGATAGCACCGGGAAGGAAAACGGAACACCTAGCGACCGAAAGAAAGTTGTTGACAGTTTTGTGTAGTGAGTTATTGTGGAAAGATGCGAAATCCTAATGCCACTCCCTTGGCGCGACGGCGGCATGAAGAGCAGGGAAGAGACCTGGTGGAGGTTTCTGAGTGAAGGACGATCCCAGGGAACACTGGTACGAAAGTCGGGGAGTCATCAAACTGCCAGACCAAATAAGAGGATAAGATCTGGCAGGAAGGAGATTCTGCAGCACGAGTCCAGGCCTGTTCAAGAGGACACAGATCGTTGGAAGAATAATGAACAGCTGAAAGTTCGGAGTAAGCTGCAACAGGTGGTGTGATGGACGGACGCACAGGATCGGATCAGTTGACAGATCGTACATGCATGGGTAAAGTTGGAGGTGCGATGTCCCTATTGGTAGGGGATGCAGAAAAGACCCCGTGGCCAGAGTCGAACTTGGGAGAAGCCATGACAGGAGCACTAGGAACAGCCGAAGGACCATCCGAAACCAAAGGATCCACTAGAGAGTCGATTGTTGGAACGCCAGGACAGGACACAGGATCGGTGAAGGCTGATTGGTGCAGAGGATCGGAAAAACCGAATGGCAGTGGCACCGGTGCAGAAACATTACGCAAGGATTCTTCAGAGAATGCCAGGTGTTGTGGTGGTGTGAAGTACTGGACCGCCGTTGTAGAGGGATCGTCATATTGGGAACACAGCGGAGAAGGTGCTGACTTGTGGATGGCCTGGACAGCTGTTACGGCCGGAGAGTCGGAAAAAGCAGGCGGATCACGTGATGAGTGGGATCGAACCGATGGGCTATGAAGATGTCTCGCCCAAGAGCGACTGCAGTAATAAAGGCGCCATGGTGGAGTTGTTGTAAGTGGGAAGATCCATGGCAGCCGATGACGCCGAAGGCGATAGTTCATTCTGAGACGTCAGTAACGGGATCGAAGAACATCGAAGGTGTCTGAGGCAGCAACAACTTGAGATTGTAAATCCAAATTCTGGTCCGAGGCACAGGTATGGGATGTTTGAAGATGCATGTTGTCGTAACGGAGACGTTGAAATTCAGATGCAAAGGACTTTGACCATGACAAAACAAAACTAATGTTGAAGTTTAGGTTTTCCAAGTCCCTGGCTGACAGGTCCAAACCCCTAACAAGCGCCGCATGAATCGTGGAGGCTGGGGGAACGGCGATGACACCGAAGATGAGAGCGGAGGATCGTCACCGGGCTTTGTTAATGTTGCAGGAATAGACGATTGTGCTGAGGAAACACTCGTAGATGCTGGCATAGCAGTCATCGAGGTCACGGATCGTGACACTAGAGGTGCGGACACAGAACGGGACACTTTTAGTGATGGCACACGGCGAAAATGAGTATCGCTCTTAGTTAGTTGGAGAGACGATGCCTTCCCATATCTGTGAAGCAGACAGTGGGGAAGATGTTGTTTAAAAAATCTAGGGGGTTCTTTTCAAGGTCCCGGGTTCAGAACGGGGTTCTAAGGCCGCTTGAACTCGAGAGAAGGGGGAAAAAAACTACAGCATAAGTTAACTGTACAAGATAAATTCAGAAAAGGCAAAACACTTTAACGCATGTCAAGATGAAGGTACTCAGTAAACAGGAAGTTGTGTCATAGTCTGGTTTATTTAGTCAAAGGAGGGGGGGGGGGAGAAGCTTCATGAAAAAGAAAGGTTAAACACAGAAAAGTTGAAGAAAAAACTCAACAAAACTATGCACGGTTTTACTCGAAAAACAAGGTTCCCTAAGGAATTCTAGAAGACAAAACTCGGGACACTAATTCACCATCCGAAAAATCAAGAACTAGACCAATAAATATGAAGGAAAGGTTAAGCTCCGCCTTCAAAAGATTCCAATGAGAATTTTTGTTTTCTTTCGGTAAAACGAGGACCATGGTCGACTTACACTGAGAATTTCCCTGACCGAAATTTGCTTACTTGATCGTGTACTAAATTCGCCCAATCACAACCGACTTACACTGAGAATTTCCCTGTCCGAATTTTGCACACTTGATCGTGTACTAAATTCGCCCAATCACAACCGACTTAGGGTGATAATCACGCAGAAGCTTTCAAAAGCTACTGCGTGATTATCACTATAAGTCGATGTTCATTGGCTAAATTTAACACTAAATCAGTAAGGCAATATCCTGCAGCTTTCATTGGTCGACGCAGCGTAATGCTAAATCGTGCAAAACATGGCGAGCGCTTTCTGAAGTTGATACTCTTTCGGCAGTCACTCACTTCAAACGCTTAACAGTTGACACGTTACGATACGTTTGTTGAATTCATTTAAAATAAAAGTATGTATTTTCCTACCAGTAACAGTCCGGAAGGCCTTTCTTTCGAAATACGCACTGTGTCGTTCATTTCCGTAACCTAGCAACGCCTGCAATCACACGTAGAAGCCGGTAGCGAAACCCGTTATTCCGCCTGTGTCGTTAGGCCTAACGTCAACGTAACCTAGCAACAAATTCTGAACACCGTTTTGAAATTTATTACGCTTTACTACAGTCCATATTTGATTGTTTTTTTTTTATTTACTCTTGCAATTTTAGAAAAAATAAAATTATGTACTGCATTTATTAATTTATTATTACGGAATTGTTTAAAGTAAAAAGTTTGGAGGTGTGCGCCAATGAAAAATTCTTCAGCGGCGGCGAATATCAATTTTATTCCTGGCCGTAGTGCCAATCGGTGCGCCGATATTTGGACGGCAGCGCGACTTTTATAAAATTTTTAAATGTTGCATACGAAATTTAGAGTGCTGAATTCTGAAATATGACGTGAAATTCTCTAACTAAATACCCCGCGAGCTAGTGGAAATTATCAAATTTTTTTCAACACTCGCGTTTTGGCCCATTAAACTCACTCGTGCTATTTATTGGCAGATAATTTCCCTCGTGCTACGCACTCGTGAAATTAATGTCTGCCTAAATAGCACTCGTGAGTTTATAGGGGCCAAAACACTCGAGGTGAAAAAATTATCTGATAATTTCCTTAGCTCTTGGGATATTACGTTTGATAATTCCCCTGCAAATCGAAAGTGATACCCTAAAACGAAATCACTTCGGAGAACCGTTTTGCGGAAAGAAAAACAAAAATTCTCTAACCGAATTCCACTCGTGCTTCTATGAAATGTATAATTTGTGTGTTTTAGCACGAAACTTCTTTCCAGATTTAATTTGTTGGAAAGGAGTTGAGTGCTAAAACACACAAATTATCGATTTCATAGAAGCACTCGTGGTATTATAGCCGATAATCATTCATTTTTTTTTCTTTTAAAAAAAAACAACAACATCCATCAGCCATAGGAAGAAAAAGGGTGTAACATAAGAGGAGAAAAAAGGGAGGAGGGAAAAAAAAGGAAACCGTATGACTCTCATCATCGGGTGTAAGGCTTTAACTGAAGAAGGTGAGTGGTTCCAGCAAGCATCTTGCCCTTAACAGGATCCTTGAGCCGATAAGTAAGGGGAGTGACTACCTCAAGAACTACAAAGGGACCCTCGAAACGAGGTGCTAATCTTTTACTAAAAAACTTGGCTTTATCGGAAATAAAGTACGTCTTACGCAGAACTTCATCGCCCACTTTAAACGAGAAAGGTTTCCTTCCTTCATTGGCCCTAGCGCGATTTGCAGCTTGTTGGTCGCGTAAGGCAGTAAGAGCAATGGAGATAGCATTGGCAAGGCGCTTCGACATATTGACAACCCACGTTTTAGAAGATTTTGTCAAAGGGAGTTAATAAACTTGAGTCAATGGTCCCAGGTAAGCGTAAAATTCCACCATGATGGAGTTCAGCAGGTGAGAAGCTAGTTGTTCTAGCCACAGACGCACGAAGCGCCATAGCGATCATGTGTTGATCAGAATCCCAATTTTTCTGCGTGTTACTAATCCGTGTACGAATGAGCGATTTAACAGACAGTACCTTCCGGAAGCACCGAACAGAGCGAACAGAACGCACCACTGTTAGAGACAGTTTGGCTCCAAACTTGACGTCGCGCGTGCGCAGTGATATTGCGTCAGCCGTTCAGTACCTTCCTAAACTACAATACAGCTCAACAAGCTAAGCAGAGTATTCGATACGTCACACCTTCACCGCGACCAAACCTGGCTAATGGATTTGACCAGGATTGGCTAATAGATGTGACCAGGCGAGAGCAATGCCAAATTGCGAACCATCTCAGGGAGGTGGTTTGCTGGGGTGGAGGTTTTTTGTGCATGCGTGAGGAAACAGTTTGACGAAACAGATTCATCGTTGATGATGTTGACATCAATCAAGCCGCATCAACATGGATATTCGCAGGGAATGAGCCAAACTGCCACCAACAGTGATGAGGTCGTTTAGGAAGGTACCGAGTATTTATAAGTCGCTCAGCTTAATTTGCCGCAGGCGAGCAAAAACTCAAAAAGACTGTTTAACGCCAAATATACGAGCATTACAACGGAGTACCCCATTTAAAAAAAGATTTACCGTTGTCTGACACCAAAGTTTTGCACTGGTCGTAACGAGAAAAAACCTCTTTAACGAGAATTTCTGCAACTGTTGTAGCTTTAGCATTTTTCATAGGAAAAATTACCGGCCATTTAGTAAAGGAATCTTGAATAATAAACAAATATTTATTACCACGATTGGAGCGGCAAAACGGACCAGAAACGTCCACATAATACGTGTTCCCTGGCAACTGGGGTATGGGGGCGGCACCCATTAATCCACGAGAAGATGATGGATTGCTCTTACAGGTCTGAGAAGTATGACACTTCTTAATACAGTTGGTGACGTCACGGACTATCCCAAACCAAGTTGAAAAGTTGAATGGTTTTGAATGATTTTAAAAGTTGTTCACCCATGTGTTTGACGTGGATGTTAAAATAACTTAACTTGTACCCCCCCCCTCCCCACCGCCGGACAAACGGTAGGAAGGGGATTAAGTAATAGATATCCGTGAAGTAGACCGGGTTATCCCGAAATAATTGCTCGTCTGCGAGAAACGGAACAGTCCAAAGATCGAGGAGTTGCGAAATCGCACGAGTGCGCCAGCGCGAGTTCGATTTTGCTACCCCTCGATCTTTGGACTGTTAAGTTTCTCGCAGACGATCAATTATTTCGGGATAATACGGTCTAATTCACGGATATGTGTTTTAATGCTAAGGTGTGACGTCGAGCCAACATGTCTAGTTATTTGAGATTAAAAAAAAATTTATTTGAAAATTTTATTTGTGAATTATGACGTAAATTCCTGAACTCAAACTTCCGGTTTAAACTTCCTGTCTGCGAAAGTCTCACGTACACGAGAACGTCCCTATATCCAGTTCCAGTCACCGACATTTGTGTTTAAGGTAAAACCGTATTTTTTCTACTTTATTAGTTTAAATAAGATATAGCGTATAAAATGCGCTATTCGCTTGAGTATCGTATGTTTTTAGGTGTATTTAGGTGTGTTTACAAGTGTCGGTAGCCTAGTTTTAGTACTGTCGGAGTGAAAGGTTGGAGGATTGGACCATTCCTGCACGGGTGGGGTCCTAGCATAGTAGCCTACGCGAGGTTTTTTTTTTTTTCGTGTTAGTACGATAAATGTCGCAGGTTGCAAATGTGCTTATTTATGTTGGTTGAATTTGTTTTGTGTACGGTAGTTTTGCAAAGTATGTCACGTGGTAGAGCAGTGGTTGTGTGGAGCGCGGAAAAAGTGTTAGGTTATCGAAAAAGTGTGGGTTATCAAAATTAACCCACGGTCACGTGTGTGGGTTTTCAGATTAACCGTATATAACGGCTACACTTTTAGCATTGGGATGTGTTGGCGTGACGTCACCGCCGTGCATTAATTACTAGTATCCTCTCCAAATTTGAACTGGTCTTTTGTATAGTAGTAATCAGTGGTGGGATACAGTGGTTCACGATACAAAAGCCGTCGTGGCTACTGTGAGCATCACAAAAGGAAGCAAAAAATGGTGGCATTATATTAGTTTATTGGTGGCATTATTTAAAGGAGATAGGATCTAGTTGTTTTTCTCGGGTGTTAGAGTTTTCCCACTAAAAATGAACTTACGATTTGTTTCTCCTAATTTCTTTATCCCTTGACCAATTCAACACTGTTTGGAAATTGGCAGTTGTATTGAGTCGTGCTTTCACGATTTTTAAAGTCTGAAAGAAGGCTACTGTGGGTTACGATTTGGCAACATTGCTGCTTTCACTGGATTTTGTTGGGATTTTTTTTCTGTTATGATTAAACTTATTTCGCTATTAAAACCTCATTACCATCACCTTTTTTTTGTCACGTTATCCACTAGCGGTTGGCTTCCCCGTGTGATTGCGGTGGTCTGATATGGTATCTGGGATATCAAAACCTGAAAGAATGGTTACTGTGGATATTGGGTTTGATTGTAACAATTTATTCGTGGCAATTAACTGTACGTCTGTCAGATGTGTTGTATGATCTATTACGTTGATTGGGGTTCCTTCCTTTTAGTCTTCTGTACAGCCGTACCGGCTGAGAATACTATTGCAACGACTTTGTCCGTCCGTCTGTCGCTTTTTTCAACTTCGCAACGGTACCAGAAATTGACGACCACTGTTTACAACGTTCGATTCATGTCAAAAGTTAGTTAAATAACATGGCAAATTAAAACATCGTTACTTCCTTATAGTTAATAGACTTCTTCGACGTAACTACATTAAATAATAACATTTCATCGTCGAATGGAAATCCTAAGGATCTGCATTAACGCGGCTGTAAAAACAAAAACATTTTAGCTTCGTTTAAAAGAGTCTTGTCGCATTGTTGCATGAATGAATAGGCTTACGGTCGAACCAAATTCTCCATTACACCTCTGCTACTTACAAAACTAAAACTGCCGTTAAAAAAATTAGGTCTAAAGAATGAAAATTAGGTCTAAAATCACGTTACCATGGCAACGTCAAAGTTGCTACGAGTCGCTGCTGGCTTTCTCAACAGCGTTTCTCCCGTCCCTTCCCTAATACCACTAATCTATATAGGCTACGTTGCGCGTTACGTTGTAACACTGTAACTGTGTGCCCGGAGGCATACCGTGTTTCAAAAATGAATAGGCTTACTGTATACAATCCAAATCTCCGTTAGTTGCTACTTAAGAAATTAAAGTTGTAAATTAAGCCTAAACGCTGACAATTACATACCTAAAATGTAAAATAAGTTTAAAAGCTAACACATTTTTAACGGGCAATTCTCATGGTTACTGTTTTTAGATTATATAATGGAAATAGCTGTTGCAATGCGTGATAGAGAAGAGTGCCTCAGTATTGGTAGTGGCAGAACTGTACAGAAGACCGGAGGCGATTAGGTAGTCGCTGTAGCCGCTTGTTTTTTTCCGTTCCTTATAACTAGTCAAGCCTCTCCTCCGCCCCCCCCCCTCTTTAACGCTTATCATACACGGCGATGATTGAAGTCTCTCTCCAGCAAAACTAAAACTATTAATTTCTTCGTTTCTATTCAATATATTTCGACCAAACTTGGCCAGATAGTAGATAGCAACTTTTCCAAACTTTACACCAACTTTTATGCAATTCCGTGCAAGAGTAAACGTAGGGAGCCACACGTAAATTTGGAAACTGTTCACTTGTTGTTCTGGTTCTTGTTCTTGGCTGACACGGTTTCAGAAAAAACTACTGCACCTACCTAAAATCTGAAACATGATCTGAGCCAGAAATTTTCCTGGGCTTCAACCTTACATGGACTACTTTTTCGATTGGTCGATCCATTCCAGAATTACGGGACCCTAAACGATCATTTTTGATTGTTTTACACTGTTTTACCCATTGTATTTAGGGAACAATGCCACTCAGCAAACTCCAGATTCATTCTTCGTCCACGTGTTATGTCTTTGCTAAAAAATCGATTGTTGGTAGGATAAGGTTTTCGTGTTTTCGTGTTAACACCAGTTCTCGTCAGATCCCCGAAGTTAAGCAGCATTGGGCTGGATTGATACTTGGGTGGGTGACCGCCTGGGAATCTGGCTGTTGCAGACATAGGGCTTTAGGGCTTCGGACAGATGACCAGGAGTGGTTAACGCTCGTTAAACCCTTTGAACCCTTTGTTTTCGTGGTGTGTTGTGGCTATGTATTTGTAGTTTGGAAAAGGCGTACGGCCGAGGGCCAAGGCCTTGAATAAATCATTCGAAAGAATCCGTGTTTCAGCTAAACGCATATATTTTTAAACCAAACTAAGCTACGAGCCAGGCCTCGAAATTGGCAGCTAAAAACGATAGAATTGCGTATTTATTTCGCAGATGGAGGCTTTCAGAGCTGAGTTGAATTGTTTCAAAGTGTCCAGCAACAATCGACTGCATGCATAAAGCTTTGTAGCGCGACGCCATAGCTGTAAAAAAGGTACACGGCTTACAAACAAAAACGTCAAGTGTGCCGTAAAAAAGGGGGATATATGATTGAATTTTCACTTGTTAAAATGAACACGGATACAAATTAATGCTTTTTACTTGAAATAATCAAATGTACAATTGAGAAAATTCCATATGTTTAGGTGCTGTTGTGCTTTACCAATCATATATTTAAAACGTAAAACACAACAGCACCTAAACAGATGGAATTTTCTCAATTGTACATTTGATTAATTCAATTAAAAATCATCCTAGTTTTATCCGTGTACATTTTAACAAGTAAAGTGAAAGTTCAATCATATAACCCCCTTTTTTACGGCACACTTGACGTTATTGTTAGTAAATAACAATTTCATTGTATAACTTTGCCGGGTGTATTTGGGAAGTGGTCATAGCTTTATTGATTAGTTGATTATCGCTAAATCACTTAATAGTGGACTGGTTTGGAGTTGGATTGTGTTCTCTTGATTTCGTTCACATTGCTTTGTCGGTGTGGGACCACCTCTAGTTGGGCGGGGGTGCATTATATCGCGCCTTGCGATAACATTCGGCGCCATATCTGAAAACGCAGCGCGCGGTTATCGCAATGGGCTTTAACTTTGAACTCATCTGCTCGCGTGCGTTACGTCATGAACTGCTCGCTCGCCTGTTTGCGTAATACTGCGTCATAGCGCGTGACGTCTTAAAGCCCTAACCAGACTGTCTGCTCGCGGTTGCACGCTGACGTAGTATGGTGTAAAGAAGACTTCAATATTCCTCCTTAACGCAACACGAACTACACGATGGCTACAATGTTGACCTTGTAGGCACGTAGTGACGCATAGCTTTGCACGAAATTGTCTTCTGTCTGGAGAGGCCTTAAGCCCAAACCAGACTGGCTGCTCGCGGCTGCACGCCGACGCACTATGGTGTAAAAAAAAGACTGCAATATTCGTCCTTAACGCAACACCAACCACACGATTGCTGCAATTTTGACCTTGTAGGTACGTAGACGTAGTCACGCATAGCTTCGCACGAAATTTTCTTCTGTCTGGAGAGGCCTTTAACCTGAAATAAATAAAACCAAAAACTACTTACCTGTTTAATATTGAAAAATGCTTTGGATTATAATTGCTTAGTTCAATTTAACCTGTAACGTTATACAAACAAAAACGTCAAGTGTGCCGTAAAAAAGGGTTTTTTTCGCGTGATTTTGACTGACAAAGTCCTGATCACGTGATACGTAAATGTTGTATCATGCGCTCATCCGTTAGCAAGTGTCAATCATGGTTTGTTAATGTTTAATGCCGATGCAAACAAAACTTTTATTTTTTAAATACTGATGCAAACATACTACGTCCGTGCCCATTTGGCGTTCCGTCTTGGAGTTTTTAACTTTTTGAAGCGTGCTTCACGTTAACAAATTTTGTCATCATTGTTAAGCATCAGTAGTCACCCTATGACAGGTGACAAACCACAAAGACATTGATTGAAATGACACAAAATGTAATTTTCGGCTAAAATATTTACAGTCTTAGTCACTAAATAACAGATGAAAAATGAATTAAAGCAAGATGTTTAATTCATTTTTCATCTGTTTTTTGTTTAATGACCAAGCCATAAATATTTTAGCCGAAAATTATATTGCTTGTCATTTCGATGTCTACTGACTACTGACTTCAAACCTAAACAACATCAAATTAATTAATAATAATAATAATAATAATGATTTATTTTTTCAATTTGCAACCCGAAGTACAAAAAGTACTTGTATGTGTACATTTATCCTTAAATTTCTATCTTAACCTAAAACAAATAACAATACACACAATAATACAATACACACACGGCGTAACCGCAACACTGCATTAGTTCAGTAAATCAAAACAAATATTAAAACAAGACCAACAATCAATTGTATAGATTTACTATATAAATTTACTGAATAAGCTGTAAAGCAAAGGTACGTATCATTTACAAATTAATTATCGGTTAACCATTTCTTTATAAAATACTTTAAAATACTTCGGTAGCAATGTTCAAGCTTTCATTTAACGTCCGAAGTATTATTCGGTGCGATTAAGTTGGCGAATGTTTTGGTGTGTTGATATCACTCCTTTGAAGGGCCGAACCATTCGGAACTTGGCGGCCCCTTTTACCAGTTTTGGTTTTTGATATGATATCACTCCTTTTTTTTTTAATTGTGTATTGGCTCTACTCCACTACTGTGCAGATATGTACTATAAAGTGCCACGTCAACAAGAAATTGGTTTTCAACAATTTGCTACTACCTTTTGCCTATAGGCTGAACCATTCTCAACTTAGTCACCTCTTTATGGGTTTTTGGTTTGATTTTAATTTTGTTGTGATTTGTATTACAATATTTAGTTAGTTTTGGTGTGTTGATATCACTCTTTTGAAGGGCCGAACCACTCTCAACTTAGTGGCCTCTTTACCAGTTTTTGGCTTTATTTTGCTTTGTTTTTACAGTTGGTTTATTTTTCGTGAATTGAACGTGAATACAATTTCTTTGCAACGTTGTTTAGATTTATCGTGATGCACTAGTGTGTGTCTTGGCACGTACGTCAGTATCCACATTCTCATTGTCCAAACTTTGGCCGTCCAATGAGAGACGATGCCGACAATACTAACAATGGTTATAACAATATTTTCGCACTTACGCGCCCTCCCACGCCATCCCTGATACGCCCCCAGGCTCCAAACCATAAAAGGTATGCAGTTCGTATTGTACTGCACCCATTCGTCCAATTTCATAGCTGGAAGCCTCCCCGTTGTCTCGGTATCGATGAATAATCACCCTATTGGATTTAACATGGGGATGAGCGAATTAGCTAGCTAGCTAACTAGTTAACACATTTACAACGTTATTGAGGGTCAGATTTTACATTGAAAGCAGCTTAGCTGGCATTCCTACACAAGTTAATTTTTGTCAGGTGGGTCATTGCTCTCGATTTCAACGCAATTTAAGGTTTTGTACCGCATTATTATTTTTCCCCAAGTACCTGAAATGTGCCCAACTATGCTTCAAGATATAAGACACTGAGGCTATGGCGCCGCGCTACAATGGTGTACAACCTCGACAATTGAACTGATGTTTGTTGTGTTGATTGTTGCCTATCTTGGCGCAACACACTAGCGTGTGTCTAGATTCAATAAACGTGTGAGACAAGGGGATAGTGCATACTAAGTGTGTAGCTAACGGAATAAAGGCAGAATTATAAATTCATTCCACGATCACTTTCGATAGTAAAATAAACAATAGAGGGAACAAGTTTACTTTACGCGGCTTATGGGAAGAATAGGGCTCCTCACCGATTGATCTCTCGATGGGCTAGAATGACGTAAAATTATCAACTGAACAACATTTTCGCATAAAATTTTTGGGACAAAGGCCTCGTTAGGCCGTCAGACATAATTGAAAGCCGCACTCTTTGCGCTGACGGACGAGAGGCCGTTTTCTTCCCATGTTCTCAGCTGGTATTTTTTCCCATAAACAGTTCAGATAGGTGGATTGTTATTGTCAGTTTCGAGTGGTTTTGTTGTTATTGTCGGTTAGGTTAGGAACCGGCTGCAGCATTTCACTTGAGGTAATGAACTGGTCGGGGTTTGGCGTTTTACTTGCCGGACTTTCGCCCAGTTTCATGCTTTCTGGCGCGGCGCAGTGCTAACTTTGGACCTTCACCACGGCCAAACGGTGCGTTTGCCCCAAAAATGGAAGAGGAAAACATTACTCAGCAGGTAATTCTTAGTCCATTAAAAAAAATCGGACGAGAGCTCGTTTTCTTCCCATGTTCCCTTTACGCTCGTGCCCCGAAATTCGAAAAAAGAGAAAAAAAACCTACCTTTAATTTTCACGGAAGGCACTACAAATTGATCCGAAATTGCGGAAACTCATTAAATCATCATTAACATAACCTCACCAATTAACTGCCCCAGTATGAAAGGCCAAACCCCAACCAGTTAACTACCTCAGTATGAAATGCAAAACCCCAAACTTACCTAACCTAACCTAACTGACAATAACAACAAAACCACACAAAACCACACGAAACTGACAATAACAACCCGCCTATTGGAACCACCCAATAGAGAGCTTTGTCTTTCGTCTATGAAAATAATAATGTTGCGATTATTTGCATAAGCAGTTTATGTATTTCTTTATGAAACTCTTGTTTTAATATGTACAACGTTGGTAATATCAGCGAATAAATCCACCAGTCATGATGTTTCTATCCACATTGTCCCAACATCATCGATTCATGTCCAATCCTTCACAATAATGAACGTGTGTAGTAAATAATTCATGTCGCGCGACCAGTAAAATGGTCAGAAAAACCAGCCAGAATTACACGGGCTGGCCTTTACTAACAACGTTTCGTACAAAAATTGAAGGCCGGTTGCCACCAAATTAGCATTGCAGTATCTAAGCCTATCGAATTCTCTCTCGCAGGAAGCAAACGAATGCACATAGCAAACCTTTTAAACGCTACAAACAAGCCACGTGACTCCTTAATTATTGAGTAAAAATTTGGTACGCCCTCGTGCACCTGGAAACAAGCCATAAAGATTAACGATATTAGTGTCACTAGATGGCGCCACTGAAAAATATAAAGAAATTTACCTGGCGCCATCTAGTGACACTAATATCGTAAATCTGTACAGCTTGTTTCAAGGTGCACGGAGGGCACACCAAATTTTTACTCAATAATTAAGGAGTCACGTGGCTTGTTCGTGGCTTTTAAAAGGTTTCCTTTGTATTCCTTTGCTTCCTGCGAGAGAGAACTCGATAGGCCTAGATACTGCAATGCTAATGTAGTGGCAACCGGCCTATATGTAGAAATTTACGCTTTATTTCTTGTGTTTTTTTTTAAGAATGAAAAAATTTTACATTCCCCCCCCCCCCCACACACACAATAGCTGAGTTACCTTGATATCATACCAAATCAACAACTTGCCTTCGTCAAGAATCCTGTAACGAACTCTTCGAGACCCCAATACGAATTTTATGAAGCCCCATACTCTCCTATGGAACTCTTATGACACTTAATTTCAGTAGTAGCTTTGTATACAATTCTGTGTATATATATTTTTGGTACAGTAGGCTACCTTCCAAAACAGTGCACAAGCCTAACTGTTAAACATTGTTTAATAGAAGACATTCCCTGAATGTGAAATGTTGTTTCATCACACCCATCAGGGCGGCTACGTAATTACTTTTCTCTGGATTTATTGAAACCATCGCGATTTGATTACGTGTTCGAAATTAATTTCGGGAAAAAAACAGAAATGCCTTATTGATTTCAAAATTAATTGAAGACTTCCTGCAAATGCATAATCGAAAAAGGAAATCGAATTTTTTTTTCTGTCGTCTTTTTTAAGGTAAACCTGAATTTGTAGGCTTATATAATAAAGTTGAAAAGATGCCGTTTTCTCGACACCGCTACATCACCTAACAAGTGCTGCATCAATTTATTTTCTTTTAGGGTATCTAACAAACTTAGCACAAATTTCCGCCATTATACTGTAATTCATTGACCGCTACACATGTCTAAGTACTCAATTTGAATCGTTCTCGACGATAGATTAAATCATTGAAACGGTATTAAATGAAAACATAGTAGATAACATTTGGTTTCACAAAATCGCGTGTTAAAAAAACAACTTGTCTCACGTCGATATTCGATCGTAGTGCGAGCATAGATAGTCTACGATTTTGCTTTGTTTTCCTCAATGGTTTTATTTTAGACGGTTTTAAATTACGCCCAGAAAAGTAACCCATATGAGGAAAATATCCAAACTCGTTGAGAGTTGGTTGTTGGTGGCAACTGGGTAGGAGGGGGTGGGGGAAGATACGCTGGGATTAAGGGTGGCCGCCGCACACCAAATTAGACAAAATGTATTGCGACGAAACGTTGCGAGACAAAACGCCGCATCTGGTGGAGAGATCCCCCCCCCCCCAGACGTAACTAGAAGGAGCTTCGTTTTGTTGTCGTTAGACGCCTAAAGACGTCTCGCGACAACGTCACATCCGGTGTGTGGTGCTCAGCCATTGCTATGGTTTTGGAGACGTCTGCAGCATGCTGTGACTGGTTTCGAAAAAATGTCCTGTCGTGCGACATTTTGTCGATTTTGGTATGCGATCACCCTAAAGGCTCGAACGCACTAAAGCTGCCCGCGCGCTGAGCGACTTGGCCGCGCGGCCAGATCGCTGCAGCCAATGAGAATGCTTACCGTTTATGTAAAACCACGCACTAATCATTTTCATTGGCTGCAGCAACCTTGCCGCGCGGCCAAGTCGCTCAGTGCGCGGGCAGCCTTAGCGACTTGGCCGCGCAACCCGGTTGCTGCACCCAATGAGACTGATTAGTGTGCGGTTTTACATAAACGGTAAACATTCTCATTGGCTGCAATGACCTGGTCGCGCGGCCAGATCGCGTAGTGCGTTCATGACTTGAACAATATCGACTCGACTATTTAACAGTCAGAAACGAGGTAGAAACAAGGAGGCCATTGCATGTATTTGCATCCATCGAGTCACGTGAATGAGTTTGTGTTGCGTTTCGGTGATACAAATATATTAGCAGATACGAGTTAAAAGCAAGGAAA
>JAHWFP010255513.1:19548-31932 GCA_023313725.1 Lithobius niger
TGGCACGTATTTCCATTCATTTTGTGACATGGGCGAATACGTGTTGCGTTTCGGTGCTACAATTCTATCTACCAATCAAATACGAAGTAGAAACAAAGAAAGCCGTCGAATGTGTTTGTATTCATTCTGTGACGTGGGCGAGTTTGTGCGCTATCTACCAGTCAAAAACGAAATAGAAACAAGGTCGGCCGTTGTCAGTATTTGCATCCATTGTGTCACGTGAGTGAGTTTGTGTTGTGTTTCGGCGCTACAAATATACCAGGCAGACACGTGGTAGAAGCAAAGAATGCTGGTGAATGTATTTCCATTCATTATATGTGGCGGGTGCGAGGACGTGTTGTGTTTCGGTGCTACAATTGTATCTACCAGTCAGAAACGAAGTAGAAACAAGGGAGGCCATAGCTTGTATTTGCATTCATTGTGTGACTCGACGAGTTTGTGTTGCGTTTTGGAGCAACAATTGTGTCTACCAGTCAGAAACGAAGTAGAAACAAGGAAGGTCATTGCTTGTATTTGCATTCATTGTGTGATTCGGACGAGTTTGTGCTGCGTTTTGGTGAAAATTGGTGCTACAATCGTATCTACCAGTCGGAAACGAAGTAGAAACAAGGGAAACCGTAACTTGTATTTGCATTGTGTGGCGTGGATGCGTTTGTGATGTGTTTTGCTGCTACAATTCTATCTACTAGTTAGAAAGGAGGCAGAAACAAGGGAGGCCATTGCATGTATTTGCATTCACTGTGTGATGTGCACGAGTTTGTGTTGCGATTTGGTGTTACAATTGTATCTACCAGTCAGAAATGAAGTAGAAACAAGGGAGGTCATGGCTTCTATTTGCATTCATTGTGTGACGGAGATGAATTTGTGTTGCGTTTTGGTGCTAAAATTCTATCTACCAGTCAGAAACGAAGAAGAAACAAGGGGGCCGTTGCATGTATTTGCATGCTTGGAGTCATGTGGGCGAGTTTGTGTGGCGTTTTGGTGCTACAATGTTATCTAATAATCAGAATGGAGGCCGAAACAGTGCTAGGTAAAAATACCTCCGGAATAAATACCCAAGGAAAAACTACCCCCGGAAAAAGTCCTTTATTCTGAAAAAAAAATTACACCCAGTTGATGTAAGACAACTTAAATTTATTTTGTCAAAGCAGTAATTAACTTCACACCACGAACGATAAGTGGAGCGAAAATCCTCAAAGCGTAATTTTCAACGTACTGTACGTTTTCCGGAAAGTAAAAACAGTCACTCGTTCGACAATTGCCCGCATGGTGTCGCAATTCCGTGTCGAAAAAAATAACCACGGATAAAAAGCTTGAACAAAAAACCAAACAACGAAAAAAAAAAGCTAAGGAAAAGACAACTGTGGAAACCCGAATTGTTTTGTCGATTTTTTTTCTCAAATTATTGTTTTTCTTATAAGCATGGTTAGTTTAGGTCAGGTGCATTGGCTCGATTTCACCAGACCGGCAAAGGAAGTTGGAAAAAAGGAAATTTATTTTTTCTGCGGATTTTGTTCTGTTTGGCTAAATCGACACTAATCCAAAAACAAAAATGGTAGATTCTGTTAAAAATACAAATACATAAATTATTTTTATGTAATTATAAACCTTTCAGGCGATCTCGGGCCTTATCATTTGACTTTGTGTGTAGAAGAAACACTGGGTGCTAAAATATCGGATACTTTAATTCACTTACCGGGGGTATTTTTCCAGGGGTATTTTTTTCTGGGAGCATTTTTTCCAGAAGTATTTTTTCCAGACGTATTTTTACCTAGATTCAAAAAAATACCTCTGGAAAAAATATCCCTGAAAAAATACCCCCGGAAAAAATACCACCGGAAAATACATTCTGCTACAAAGAATGCCTACTTGAAGTGTATCGCTGTCACGTGAATAAGTCTCAACGCAATGACAATTCCGTGTGACAGTTTCGGGTTAAAAAAGCTACCAATTCGTGATGTACCGCTAAAACTCGAGTTACATTAGTTTAATCCAAATGCCGTTTAATTCACAAAGGCATTATAAATCCGGTTCCGTATATAGCTGACTATTTAAGAGCTAACTGCAAAGTTTCCTTATGACGTTCCTTTGTCACGTTCATGCTCACCCGTATCCATAAATTTGATGGTTTCAGTTTAAACAAACGGGCTAGTTTTAAAGCTGCGATTTTTTTTTCCTGGATGACACGGGGGATAAAGGGGGGGGGGGGACAAAACCTAATTGCGCGTGATTCACATTTCAGCTTTACGAGTTCATGATAAATAACTAAACTGGGTCGAACTTTTTATTTAGATTCTATCAGCGATACACTACCTTATGGTCTTTCGTTACCATAGCGACAAAGCTGTACCGAAAAAAAAAGAGGGGGTCCATGAATTTGATGCCTTGCCCTGTGACATTTTCTCTTTTGCAAAACGAACCTTCGTCGGCGAACAAAAGAAAGACACTAGGTCGTCGTTAATAACGAGGAAGGAAGCGGACGGAGCTTGGTCGGGTTGTAATTTAGGCGAAACAAGAATATATCAAGCCCCTTTTGACGACAAAGTGCATCTCGTCACCAGGAAGCGGGGTTGGTGCTTCTGTGGAAGCGTGGGCCTGGTGGGGGATTGGGGGGGGGGGAAGAGGGGGGAGGAGACGAATGAATCGATTTGGGCATAAGGACGAAGTTTGAGAGAACAAAGATTGTGTTTGATATTTGACTTGCCCGGTCTTCATAAAAATGCAAGAAGAGCATTTTGCATTGTGCATTGTTAATCCTTAACCGAAACTCAGAATTAGTCAATAAAATGGTGTAGTAGGAGAGGAGGGAGAGGTTTTGATGCCTCAATTTCATTACTCTGTAGGATTTTCTTTTAATTGCTTTTAACCAGGAGCCGCATAAATATAAGAGTAAATACCGGGTGGGCAGAAATGACGAAGCACCAATCAAAGCACGGTATGAAGGTAAATGGGGTGGGGGAGACAATTAATCGCGTTTCGACTACAGAACTTCAGGCAGTCGGTCAAGGTCATCGAATTTCTAACTTTTTTACCCACGCTTCGTAGAACTTCAGTATAACTTCCAGACATTTTTAAGGCATGACCAGTACACAAAGCGGAAGGAAATTCGGATCATTAGTTTAAGAATTATGAAAGTTATAAAAAAATTTGCTGTGTAGCCTGAGTGGTTTGGGCGAAATAAAGTGAAACATAAAGAAACTGAAAATAGCTGCAACGTGAGTTGATAAAGAGTTCTGTTTCGTTTCTGTATATTTGTGGCCAGTGGTGTGCATTGGGGGGGGGGGGGGAGAGAGAGAGGGCCTCTGGCCTTTTTGGAAAAATGCCGTTTTTTTGGCTTTTTGAAGAAAAAACATCATTTTCTGATTTTCTGCACTGAAAAATGCTGCTCGCAGCGAGGAAAAAGGGCCTGGAGCCCTAAAAAGGGCAAAAAGATAGCCAGGAGCCCACGAAAGGGGCCAAAAAATGGTAAAAAAAGAGAGAGAGAAGCTAAAAAAAATATAAAAAAATTTGCGAATAAAATGCCTCAGCGTGCCTTTTTACTTGAAGTTGCCCCTGCCCTCTTGGATGTTTGTGCACGCTGGGGATCCTTGTTGTATGTGTAATATCATGAGTCTATGAAAAGTTCCGTAGTTTCATAGACTCATGGTAATATCAAAGGAAGAAAACCAAGGGAGCCAACATCGTTAAAACTAAAATAAAATCTTTTGTTATTTCCTGGGCTATTGATGTAAGTAATATCATATCAGAAACCAAAACAGGTAAAAAGATCCGCCAAGTTCCGAATGGTTCGGCCCTTCGAAGGAGTGATATCAACACACCAACACATTCGCCAAGTTAATCGCACCGACTAATAGTTCGAAGGTTAAATGAAAACATTGCTACTTTCGGTAGCAATGTTCTAGTTTTCATTTAACGTCCAAAGTATTAGTCGTTGCGATTAAGTTGGCGAATGTTTTGGTGTGTTGATAACACTCCTTTGAAGGGCCGAACCATTCGGAACTTGGCGGTCCTTTTTATCAGTTTTGGTTTTTGATATGATATCACTTCTTTTTTTTTTAATTGTGTCATTAGACTCAACTCAAGTAGATGTGTAATAAAGTTCCACTTCAACAACAGCTTGAGTGGTAATTTTTCTAATTCTTTAATTTCATATTTCACTCCTTTGGGAGGCAGAACCATTCTCGACTTAGTCGCTTCTTTATCATTTTTTTTATTTAGTTCATCCTTTCTGAGGCCGAACCATTCTCAACTTGGTGGCCTCTTTACCAGTTTTTGGCTTTATTTTGACACTTTGTTTTTCGTGAATTAGACGTAGACACATTTTCTTTGGCAAAGATGTTTAGATTTGTGACGACACACTAGTGTGAGTCTAGATACGTCAGTTTACACCTTGTCATTATCCGAATTTTGGACATCCAATTAGAGACGATGCCGACAATACTAACAATGGTTATGACAATACTTTCGTACTTACGCGCCCTCTCACGCCATTCCTGTTACACCCCCAGATTGTAAACCAGTAAAGGTTGTGCAGGTCGTATTGTACAGCAGCTTTTCGTCAAATTTGATATCTGGAAGCCATCTCGGTATCGATGAATAATTACCCTATGGGAATTAACATGGGGATGAGCGAACTAGAAGAAGAATAGACACTGACGCTATGGCGTAGCGCTACAATGGTTTACAACCTTAACGATTGAATTGATGTGATGTTCCAACCAACGAATTAATTTGCGAATTTGATGTGATGTTTGTTGCCTAACTTGGCGCGACACACTTGCGTGTGTCTAGATGTATAGTCGTGAGTGCTGAGCGTGCTAGGTGCTGTTTGTTTGCTCTTTCCCTAACAGACTATGGCTATTTACTATCAGTAGCTGGACCCGTGCATGCTGCACGATGATTGAGTTTTCCGGATTTAGCTTCTCTCGGTGTTTTGGAGCCGCAGAAAAGTCACAATGAAGTTTGATTGAAGCCTAAAACCCAAAACCCTATCATTAAGAAAGCCAGCATTCAGTAAGCAAGTGAAATCCGCTCATCAACGAAAGTCAAAACACCAACAATGCCACATTCCACAACAAAAAGAGGCCCATTGGGGTTATAATTGGTGCAATTATAATTGTTACTCATGTACCGATTATCCACGTTCACGCACGCAATGATTGTTGCTGCTTACTTTGAAACAGTTCAACTCAGCTCTGAAAGCCTGAATCTGCGAAATAAATAAGCTGTTTTATCTTTAATAGCTGCCAATTTCGAGGCCTAAGAAAGTAGCTTAACTGGCTTAAAACCATACGGGTTTAGCTGAAACACGGGTCTTTCATTTTACCCATCAACTACGAACTGTTTTTGACCAAAGTTTGATATGCATAGTACGTGTACCAAGAATTGTTCTGCACCGTAGCAAAGACATCACAAGTGCAAAAAGAATAAAAAAAGGTTGCTTTTCATTGTAACGATGAAATTTAATTTTTGCCGACGATGCTGCTGATGCTGATCCTTGAGTGCTTACGGTATTAATATAGTAGATGAGTGGATAGATTATTTAATCTATTTAATTAATTAATTTAACTTCTTACAAACGGTTTATTTGATTGCTGTGGTGGGAATTCTGTCAATTCTATCCCATAATTGTATACGGATGTGCAGGGCATTTATTAGCTCCTATTTTATATTAGTGCTGAATTTCCTGTCAAGTTTTAGTTTCAGTGCTATCAAGAAAATACGTTTTTCTGAATATAAACTTCAACTCAATAAGTCCAGGTGATATTACGGCGATGGTGAGGCGGCGGCAGGGTTGACTTTGCCTCAATAATGACAAATAAATGAATAAATAACTTGTTGGTTCTATTAACAATGTCTTAGAAAATTGGAAAAAGTTTTTGTAGATTAATTTTCAGGCGAAAAGTTCACAAAGGATTGGTGCCCCTGACAGGCAGGCGAGTAGATCCACATGAACATCCATAAAAGTCCTTTTTGCCGGCCCCCAGCTCGGCCGGCTAAAAATGGTTTCTTATTCCAAAAACATACTTAACATGTTCATTTTGCATTGCATTGCCCTCAATGTGATGTTTCCTGGAGGTTTCTTGGCTGCGTGTAACCGCCTGCTTGCATGCCCATACTGCGCCTGCGTGGCGCAGCTCTCCTCTATAAAAGCGAGAGCGGGAACGCTTTCAACATTTATTTTCCTCCCAATGTATCAGGCAGTGACTCGAGAGGGAAGGCAGGGCGGGATATGGTTAAGTATGTTTTCGGCAAAAGAGACAATTTTAAGCCGGCCGGACTGGGGGCCGGCAAAATGGGCTCTCTTATTGCCGGAACATCTTAACCTGTTAATTTTGCATTAACAGGAGACCTCGTCAAAGACAGGTTGCTGGCACCGTCTAGATGGGCGCCCTGGGATACAAGCAGGCTGTCTCCCAAAAAATTTACCAAAATTTCGCACTTTATTCAGAACAAGTTGATGAAAACAGGAATTTGGTCTCTTTCGTGGTGGTTGGTGGCCCTGAAAAAGACCATTGTTTTATTGAAGGATGGGTCTTGCTTCCTTCAGTGGATGGCTTGCTTCCTTCATGGATTGGGTTGCTTCCATCATGGATGGCTTGCTTCTGCTTCGTTCTGAGTGCTTAAGGGGGGGGGGGGGAGGGGGCTTGTTTTTGATGGTTTTTGAGTTTTTGTCCGAAAATTTGCTCTTGGGTGCAAGGTTACTGAGGCGAAATTTGGACCGAAGATGCAAAAGGCACAGTCGGCGGATAGGGCTTGAATCTCGGAGCAGCTTAAGCTTGCCACCAAAGCAACGAGGAAGACAGTTTTCCGGGTCAGCAAGTGAAGGGAGCTGTCTTGCATCGGTTCGTAAGGTTCTTCCAGTAGAGATTGAAGAACAAGCGAGAGTCCCAGTCTGTTATTGTTCTTCACGTTGTTGGTCTTTCGTTTTCGAAGAACGGAGAAAAACAGAGCTGCTGTAGTCATCTAGGAGTTTTGTTTTGTCTGCTGCTTTGAAGACTGAGTTTAGTGCCGAGCGGTAGACGAGGATTGTTGAGCCTTTGAGTTTGTCTTTGTTGAACAAATCACTGAAAAATTTTAGGTCTGGAAGAGGGGGTTCGGCTGGATTAACTTTCCTTGTGATACACCAATGAATCCATCTGGTCCAATAGCTGTCAAGCATTTGGTTTGTTGAGTCTCTGGTTGCCTTAGAGGCGATGAATTCTCGAGGAGTTTGTTCTTCACGTTGTTGGTCTTTCGTTTTCGAAGAACGGAGAAAAACAGAGCTGCTGTAGTCATCTAGGAGTTTTGTTTTGTCTGCTGCTTTGAAGACTGAGTTTAGTGCCGAGCGGTAGACGAGGATTGTTGAGCCTTTGAGTTTGTCTTTGTTGAACAGATCACTGAAAAATTTTAGGTCTGGAAGAGGGGGTTCGGCTGGATTAACTTTCCTTGTGATACACCAATGAATCCATCTGGTCCAATAGCTGTCAAGCATTTGGTTTGTTGAGTCTCTGGTTGCCTTAGAGGCGATGAATTCTCGAGGAGTTTGATGGTAGTAGCCACCCGTGTAAGTTTAGGTTAGCTAGGTTCGGGTGGAGCTTTGATCCTTTCTGCTGTGAAAGAAGATCGGGAAGAAGGGGTAGACTTCTTGGGGGATTTCTTTAGAAGGTGGGGGAACCACGGTGCTGACGGCCATAGTGGTGCAATTACGAGAAAGAGGCTTTGGCTTTTTTCCATTTTTTGAAGGACCTGCGGTAGCAGCTTGAAAGGGAGGAATAGGTAGGCGTAAAGGTTGATCCAAGGATGGCGTCGACTGCCATTGCCTTTTCGTTAGGACTCGGGCTGCTGTAATGAGGAAGTCTGGTATTGTGCTTCATGACGAACAGGTCTAAAATCGGTATGCCCAAGGTGCTAAAGAGATATTCGCAGATGGATTTCTTGAGGCACCATTCGCCTGTCAGTGGTTTTCGGCGAGACAGAGAATCTGCAATCACATCCTGCAGGGTGATGTTGTTTGAGATGCAAAGGTTGAAAATTTCCGAGGTGATTCTGTGTAGGAGTCTAAATTTCGTTCCGCCTTTTTTGCGGATGTAGGCCAGGGTTGTCGTGTTGTCGGCTTGAACCTGGATCACTTGGTTTCGGACTTGGGTTTGAAAACGATCGAGAGCCAAATGGATTGTTTGCAGTTCGAGGATGTTGATGTGTTCCTTGTTGTTTGAAGGCCAGTGGCCTGAAATTTCTTGGTTGTCCAAGTGGGCTCCCCAACCTTCGTTTGATGCGTTTGTGAAGAGAAGCTGGTTGGGTGATGGTTTGTGAAGGGGTACCTTTTTCGTTAGGTTTGTGATGTCCGAACTCCACAGGAGGCTTTCGTGGGGAAGTCTGTCGAAAGGTTTCTTCGCGTCCAGCCAGTCTTGGCAATCCGACCAGTGGTCGATGCGGTGGTGATAAAAAGGCCTGACCATCCATCGTCCGTAGGGAACGAGATTCGCCATTGCGTCCATCTTTCCAATGAGGGAATTCAATTCTCAGAGTGAGAGGGAGGTTTGTTTTCGGAGTTGACGAATGTGTTTTAACAGGTCTTCGGTTCTTTCCAATGAGGGAGAAATTGTTGCCAATTGTAGATTGAATGAGGCCCCGAGAAAAGTGATGGATTGTGCCGGGGTCAGGCATGATTTCACTTCGTTTGCACCGAAACCCAGCTGGTTTAGCATGAGAATTGTTTGGTTTCGGTTGTGTTGTAGTCGAAAGGGGTCTGGGTCGTTGAGTGCCCACTCGTCGAGGTAAGCATTCGCTTAGATTTGTTGTTGGTGTAATGTTGCCAGAATCGGCTTTAGGACCATGGTGAAAATTCTTGGTGCTGCGTTTACACCGAAAGGAAGACAGCAGAACTCGTAGACCTTTTGGTTGTCGGAAAAAAAGAATTGTTGCCGAATGAAGGGGGGCATGAAGGCACACATCTTCTAGGTCGATTGGGACTGTCCAATCGTCTTGATGGAAGGATTGACGGATTGAGTCTAGAGTCTCCAACTTGAAGTGGTCGTTAGATATGAATTTGTTGAGTGGTTTCATGTTGAAAATTAGCCAACCGTAGGCCTCCTGTTTTCTTTGGTCGGGTGAAAATTGTACTGTAAAAGCCTGATCTCAGGTTATGGCGTTCTTCTAAAGGAGTTGTGATATTTCGTACGATAGTGTTTCTGACACTGGTGGAGTGAAGTCTCAAGGAGGGGACGCCACCAAAGGAGGCTTCGAGAGAAAAGTTGGGCGAAAGCCGTGTCTGTGTTGTGAGTTATTTTTTGCCAGGCTGGGAGGAAAGCAGGAGAGACGAAAGGCGTCATTGTTGGCTTTTACGAAAGGAGCTCCTGCTCCCTCTTAACGAGTAGCGGCTGCATCGGTCCGGGGTTGCCGCATGTTTGTGCCAACTACGTTGGTTGGGGCGAGAGCGTGAGGGTTGATCCGACCGAAAGGGCAGAGGTTGTTTGCTTTGAGTACTGGAGTTTTCGTTGATTCGTTTCGTGGACGAAGAGGTAGTGTCCTTGTTCCAGTCCTCTGTCGGTGGCCGGGAGTTTAAAGGCTTGTTCCTGTAGAAGGGACGGTTGGCCGATTGGGGTTGTTTTGGTTTTGGCTTTCGTGAGATGTCAAGGTGCAGTGCGAGAGTCGGGATTACTCCCCGAAAAACGGTGTCAGACTCATGATCGGCTGATTTCCAAGACAATGTCTCGTTGAGTCGTTGAGGTTGTTGGTTGATTTTAATGCAATAGCTCGTAAAAGAAGGGTGTTGTTAAGTAGTAGGGGTCGAACGAATATTCGAATATTCGTTCGTTAAGAAGATATTCGAATATGATATATTCCATTAGAAAATTTGCAAAATAAAAGTTCTGTGTAATTTTACTTTTTTTTTATTTTTGATTTGGTTTTTAAGTTTTTCTGTGGGATTCTCGAGTCCCAGCCAGTTCGCACTTCTCTTCCCCTTTCCCTCTAAACCAATCCAACTGACAATCCATGCGTTTTGGATTGTTACTTGCAAGTGGAGAGGGAAGAGGGGGTTGGGGGTTGAGATTACGGAAGCGCACAGCAGTTCTCCTTAAAACATCTAAGAACTAAAGAATAATAATAATAATAATAAAGGTTTTACCCGCTAATGGGTAAGGTAACGGTAGGGTAAACCACTTACACCGCCCCCATGAACCAAACATTAATAAGCTCGTTGTAGGAATTTGGAGAGGTCGACCCCACACACTGCACGTTTGAAGGCGTAAACCGTCGTTGCATATACGACCGCAGACGGAAGTGAATTCAAGCAATCCACAATCCTGTTGGAGAAAAAATGGGGAAGTCAACCAGGGCCGTGGCAACCAGTTGATAGATGACGTCAACTTCTATTGAAAAACGGATTTTTTTGGAGGGCCCAGGCCGAAACATGTAAAAAAAATTTGAAAGAATATTCGAATATTCTAACATTTATCTGGCGAATATTCGAATATTTTTTTCCCTATTCGTCCGACCCCTATTAAATAGTACCCATGTTGCCCATTTTAACGAATGGTAAGTTGCGAAACTGGCTTTCTGAAAGAGTTGCGTGATGAGGGATGAAAGGTTACGGATCTCTTCGAGGCTGGCATTGGCCGAAAGCTTCTCGCAGAGCGTTGACTGCCGTATTTAGTACGTCGGCTTGGGAAGCGGCTCGAAGACTCATTTGTAGACATTTATCGTTGTCATAAAGGACGAAAGTTGGGACCTCAGTCTTTTTCGGGATGGACAAGGCTGTGCCGAAATCCTTTACTCACTGCAGAGGAACTCGCATTCCATCACCGAAAGGGAAAAAGAAGCTTGTTTCACGGCCCGCTTGTTGTGGGGACTCGTCACCTTGTTGTGCCAGAAAGGTGCGGACATCAGCGGCGAGGTCGAGTGCGGAGACCCAACGGTCACCAAGGACGAAAGCCTGAGCAGGAATATGAGAGTGAGCAGCAAGCGAAGCGAAGCCTTCGGGAGAGGCGGCCATCTTCAGCGAAAATCCAAATTCCAAAACGAAAGGTCGGGAAACGAGAAGCGAGGTGACGGGTAGGAACCTCTGGAGTAAAATGAATGTCGAAAGCGTTCCCGCTGTCGCGTTTATAGAGGACGGCTGCACTATGGGCATGTAAGCAGACGGTTACACGCAGCCAAGAAACCTCCAGGAAAACATCACATTGAGGACAATGTATTGCAAAATTAACAGGTTAAGATGTTTTAGCAACTTAATTTTCGGCAGGTACCCTCTTTCTGCGCTGTGTTACCTACACGAGAGACAGACACACAGACACAGCTACGAAATGTGAGTGAGAGAAACTCTAAAAAAAAAACAACTAAAATAGCTTACTTCCAAGTTAAAATTACAGCAAAGGCGATCGTGAAATGTTTACAGGTCAGCCGTGTTGTAATTGCGTGTCGAAAGAAGAATTAAGAGACACGTCAAGATTCAACGACAACATTAACGTTCGTCCTATCCCGATAAAATGTACTACATATGAGCATGACGACCACCACTGTGTGACCACGATGCGCTAAGGCAGTTTGGGTGTTTTCAGGCATTTGAGGTAAAATAACAATGAGACAGAAAGGCTGAAACTTCGTGTGATCGGATGACTTTGGTCACCTGAAAAGTCACTATCGGTGACACAGCTTACGTTTTCTTGTTGCAATAAGGATGCACTAACACTGCATCAGTAATTCGACGTGTTGTTTGGTACAGAAATACTGGAAGAGGATAGAAACGTGTGATTGACGTATGCAGTTGGAAAGGCACCCATATGCCAACAGGACACTACTAAGATTTCTGAATGCGTTGTGCACTGAAAAGTATGTATACTTCAAATTATATTTTAAAAAATAATTTGATAACTTTTGCTACTATAATACGGCAAATGAGCCATCATGTAAGAAGCGACCAGACCTTACGCTATTATTTTTGTTATAAAAAAAAAAAAACTTAAAATTTGGTTGCTTTACAGTTTCCGTCCCATTCGTTTTTTTTCATCAGGCTTTTACATTTTATGGGTAGCCGCACACCAACCAAAGTCGACAAAACGTCGTTGCAAGACGACACGTCGCAGCACGTCACATCTGGTGGAGAGACCCCTCGTCACACGAAACTAGAAGGAGCTTCGCTTTCTTGTCGTGAGACGCCTAAAAACGTCTCGCGACAACGTCGCATATGGTTGAGAGACCCCGTCACACGAAACTAGAAGGAGCTTCGCTTTCTTGTCGTGAGATGCCTAAAGACGTCTCGCGACAACGTTGCATCTGGTTGAGAGACCCCGTCACACGAAACTAGAAGGAGCTTCGCTTTCTTGTCGTGAGACGCCTAAAGACGTCTCGCGACAACGTCGCATCTGGTTGAGAGACCCCGTCACACGAAACTAGAAGGAG